>VCRD01001039.1:52248-127504 GCA_006783055.1 Trinorchestia longiramus | reverse complement strand
ACAAACAAGTGGAAAAAAGCGTCAAAAATGCGAGCAGGATTCTTGGTTTCATTGCACGAAACTTTGAATACAAGTCAAAGAACATACTATTACCGCTCTATAAAGCGCTAGTCCGGCCTCATTTAGAATATGCAGTGCAACTCTGGTCTCCTACCTTACGAAAAGATAATAATAAAATGAAAAAATACAACGGAAAGCAACGAAGATGATTTCAGAACTCCGCAATCTCAGCTACGAAAGACGTCTTCAACGCCTTGAACTTATATCCCTAGAACAAAGAAGACTGCGAGGACAACTTATTGAGACCTTTAAGTATCTGAATGGCCTCAACAATCTTACCCTGGAAGGGCTCTTCGAAAGAGACGGTAACGTAAAAACCAGAAATAACGGTCAAAAACTATTACTGAAAAAACTTCAAGACATCTCAAACTATGAACTTTTTTCCCGTTAAAATTGCTGCAACTTGGAACCATCTGCCAGAAAACATAGTTTCTGCTGGCACTGTGAACACATTCAAAAATCCTCTCGATAAATTTTGGATTACGAACCCCCCCAGTACTACTAACTATGTCCCTAACTCCTTAAGGTTAATGTATGATTGAGATAAATGCTCGTGACATAAACGCCTGTGCGTGAGTGATATATGTGCACACGACTAAATTGACTTACGTGGTTAAGGTGTACGTGCATGACTGATGGATTTACTTTTAGACGGCATGGGACTTCGGTATTGAACCAAGAATGGGCCAAACGGCTCGTTCCTATTGCCTTATTCTATTCTATTCTATTCTAAATAAATAATTATATTACATAATAATATCTAGTTTATTGCTTGCTTGGTCCGCCTTTCTGTCACGCTCTTAAGGATTTAGATTGGAGAAAACTCGGTAAGGTACACATGTATTGTAAGGATTGTATTGTGGATATCAGAGGCACATTTTTCAATGCGGAAACTCCTCCGTAAAGCCTGCGTCCACTGGTGAATCAAACGAAAAATGCAGTAAAAATATGTGGATTTTCACGTGTGGGTTTACTTGCACACCATAAATGAAGTTTTTGCTGTCGTATTACATATTACTCGATTCGGGGTAAGATTTTCTTTGACATTACTTCTTTGTTATCGCTTACTATGACAATGCATACAACTTGGATAAGTAGCTCACCAGTTCCTAGCTTGCTACTGTGCTGGAACCTAATAAAGAACTAAAAATTTGCTTTGGGAAACCAGTGAAATACATGACCCAAAACTTAATTTATCAATAATTTTTCTGCTCCCAAGATTCTTTAATGGATATGTTATGGAAATATATATAACAATTAATAATATATCAAATACATACATGTATTATCCACACATATAAGTGATTGTACGAGTAACGCGCTGATCGAACGAAACCAGTGTCCTTTGGAAGGCAGAAAATAAATATTGAGCCGCACTTCGAAATATTGTTTCAAAATTGAGAAACTAGGCAAAATTTATCCCAATTCAAACAAAATTATCCGATTATGAGATATATGAGTTTCTCTTACTCTCAGCTTCTAACGTACTCAGCTCTACAATGTAACATCAGGCAAAATATAAATTCCTTTGTTAATTGTAGCGCATTATTTGAAGATCTAGTCAGATCGTCATTGCATTAAACACCAGTCATCGTCGGCATTTAAAGTTGTCTGCTGTATTTATGACTTAATACTTTTACTGGAGGCCTGACGTCACCAACGCTGCAACTTAGTCAAGGTATTTTTCGATTGTTATTCATTTCCTGATAATATCTGCCTTGTACAGACATGTATTCCCATGATCAGAAAAACAAGTTTACTATGTTTCTCTTCGAAGCACAACACATACAAGTCGTATTGTTGCTCAGTCCGTATATTCAGCTCGCAAAAATATTGCAAAACTGAATCTCCAATTCCCCAAATGACATTTCTTCCAGCTCTGTACTATCACGTTTCTGCGTTAGCTTGATCGGAAAGAACTCATGTTTGAAGTCTTTAAAATGCAGGTTTAGGATCCCATGTTGCACATTGTTTTAATCTATTTCATTTGATTTCTTAAAACATCATGTAATCACCATACCTCCTCTACGTTCTTCCACTTGTCTGAATCGAGTGAATCCTTCCCTTATATTTCAGTCAGTATTGGTTGTGAAAAGTTAGTACGTTTTCCTAACTATTAAGTTGATATTTCCTGGTTTCATCAAAAGCTAATAAGAAAACTTTGTTTCAAAAGTGGGATTCCACATATCCAGTAGATAATGTAGTTTTGCCTGAACGTAAGGATAATACAAACAAACAAACAAATAAACAAACAATCTTTATTTCCAATCGAGTACACAATACATAGACATTAGTACATTGGTTTTTCAAATTCTTAAGGTTAACATTCTAAGAGTAAGGGTGATGGTGAGCTCCATGCGACGATCCCGGGAGGTTGATGAGCGTCTTCATGGGCGGGAATTGAGTGCTTAGCGGGTTGAGTGCACGGGTCGGCGTACGAGAAACAGCTCATGTCCATGGCCGGGTTCGAACCCGCGGTCTTTCTACATGAAGCAGAGACCCGATACAGAACACAGGCCGCAGACCGCTCGACCACGGTGGCTGTATCCAAACAAAGCTAGATGGAAATTAAGTTGTGCCAAAAAAATAGGAAAATATCACGTATACTTCGTTGAAAATTTAGTTTAACATCAATTATCAGCATCAGCTACTGCAACTCAGATTATCTAGTCACGAACTTATATAGAATAATAAACTCTACGGTTTATTCTCCAAGTACTTCACAGATTGATTCTAGAGCAAGATATCTATTGGCATTTTCTGTATCATCCAGAAGTTACATTGGATTTGCAACCACGTCAATGGGTTAGCTGTGCACCCTCATCAATGGTTAAATTCGTACCTGTTTTAATGAACCTGTGAACACGGTAGACAATCAACATTATCGAAGAATATGATCACTTATGATCAATTATCAATAACATTAATAATTAAGAACGGACTGCTACTTTCATTGCATCTCATATCAGGAGCTTTGAAACTCATAAAATATACTTTTTACGTAAAATGATACACATTCAGGGACCTAACCAAAATAATTGTGTAACATAGCAGAGATTTTAATCATAAAATTCTGTCTAAATATTGTTTTCCTTTCTACACAATATTTGAAGGCATTTTTAAACCTTCCCTTGTAGAACTGTAGCTTTATCAACAATAGTGACGATTATTTTTTTCGCAAAAACGTGTCAAATTCTGACAAGCTCCATGTTATTGAATGCACTTCGTGAAGACCCGTAAAATGCTGATAAACTCCATAAATTAGTGATATATCGTTATTTTAATTTGCTAAGCGGCATCAAACTCTTATGAGCATCTAAGTCTTGTAATATCAGTCTCTGTATTGAGGAAATCAAACACTTTTTTCATCCTTACCATGATTTTTATCCAGAAGCACGAGAGCAGTGAAAATTATCAGTGCAAATTTGAATAGATGAAGAAATTAAATTTCAGCGAAAACTCTTATTTATGTACGAAATATCTAGGACTTTTTTAAATACTTCAAAGAGTGAAATGTTAATCCTAGAGTTTTCAAAATTTGCAAGCTTATTAAAATTTTCATGTAATATTTCCACCAAATTGTAGTCGTCATTTTTTCCTGTTGGAAAGTATGAAAACTTCAAAGTTCTTTAATTGAGAACAGAAGTAAATAATCTGTCTAGTGGTCAAAGAGAATCTAAATTTATGGGATGTGAAAATAGATTATCTCGTAAACGTTTTGAAGTGATACCACTAGTTATTTCTTAAAGTCAATGTTATCCGATGGAATATATTATTTTTTATAATTTAATAATGAAACTATTCGTGAGTGCAATTGGCGACCCACGTGGTACATTTTCTGTCCTGATGTTGCATTACCGAAAATTATTGTTCATATCAAAACACTTGCATTTTTTGACATTCTGCAGTTAATGGATGGATGTACATATGGAGAACGACCATAGGTCAGCAAATTTCACCCGCACATCATCTTTTAATGTCCGCCTGTGTTTTTTTACCCTTTGCATCCACTGGATTCAGACTTCACATGCTAGGTAGGTGAGTCCGAAGTGTTTCACCGGGAGTTTAATACCCATCAGCAACACAGCATTATATTGGTTAGACGGCCTGTCGAAGCCTATGCTTGGGTATGGCCTATTTTGCATGCAAAATATCACATCTGCTTACATTCAGCTTTGACTGGTGGGTACCAAGTGTGAACCCAAAGATAGGTTAGCTGTCCGTAGAAGAGCACGACAGGTCCTCCACAATGAGGGCTTTATTCTTCCCTGAACATCCCAGACAGCTTCCTTTATACATTTATACGCAAGGCAGACCGGATGACTACGTCTTGTGAGGGTCCTAGTTAGCCTGTTGTATCATAAATACGAAGCCACACAAAATTTACATTAATTTCTGTCCCAAAATAAAATACCTTGCCAACGTTAAGGACATGGAAAAATGTCATTGCTATAGAATTTATTAGAGTTCTAATAAAAATAAGATCTCTAGTATCAGCTTGTAACAATCCGTGTAAAAAATTGTTTACATTACAAAGACAGAGCTTAATGACTACTGAATGTAATTTGGGACTAAACGTAAAGCTGGTGGCGGTCACACCGGATATTAGAATGTACAACCTTCCTAAAAATGATAACAGAAAATTAATTCAGAGTTATAAGGGAGACAGTAGCTCAGTTTATTGTTAATAATTGAAGCAATGCAGCCAACAGAAGTATTTATGACGCGAAGCAGACATGACAGCCATCAGTTCGACAACCTGACGCAGCAGTAGCAGCCATCATTGGCAGATCCACTGCTCTCCAAGCTGAAGCAGCTGGAGCGCAGAAAACCGTACTTCTCACAGGGATCCTGCACGGGTCAAATTTTTTTACACAGGAGCTCATACACAGTGTAATTCACTAGTTGGACTACAACATCATCTGTTTTTTAAATTGGATCCTATTCTACTGAAATATATGAAAATGTACAGAAATATGCAGATGTGAATCCTGAACAGCGATATAAGTTAATTTGTTCTGCAAGTTGAGGATAATTCTGCACACGTATTCAGGATAATTTGAAATAGGATTTCGGCAAAATTTAATGAAAACACCGCTGGTAATTTAACTTGAAAATTTAACCGTGCTCCGTGTTGTATTAGGAAATACCTGAAACGTTAGTGAGGTAGAAGGTTTTTGTTAAATACAGAGACGAAACAACAGAAAAGTAATTACTTATTCAAGCATAGTTACGGAAAAGTAATTACTTGTTCAAGCATAGTTATTAACGTCAATGGGAATGCGGTATAAGTAAAAACTATTCATTTTTCTGACCGTGATACGGGTGATTAACTTAATACATGATTAAATACATGCACAACTACCCATTAAATTTAAAATTTTAAATAAATTTTTCCAATAAAATTATTAAGCTATTAAAACAACTCTTGTGAAACACACAAGGGTATATGGATGACTAAAAAGCTCCGCTGTAATATTTGCTTTGTTATTAATATTCAGTCAATATTTCCAGTGCAGCATTTTGTATAATATCAGTAAATGTTCAGCTGTGAGCAACGAATATGTCACGTAAAATTTGTAATGCCATTAAAAAGTATGTAAATTTATACAATCAACATATTTGTTCATATATGTTGTTATACTTAAAATATTTGAACAAGTTTAGTAACTGTGCTTATCAGTACTTTTTATTAAATTAGTTAATATTCAACTTGATCGATTGCTGTTTTGACTGTTGACGATAACTGGTGTATTGATTGTTGACATGAACTCCTGTATTAACTACTACCCAGATCAACTCAGTGCCTGTACTTCAGGACATTAGGTGAAAACATGAAAACATTTTCGTACATCCAGAAAACGTGTACATCAACATTTGGTTGAACATTTAAAAGGTGATGTTCAGCCCTACGCCTCCTTACCGTGATGCTTGTGTAGCGGCACAGTCCGTTGCATTCGGCTCTCATCTCTGTCAACAAATTAAGTTCACCATTTATAAGCAAGAAGTCAATACACATAAATATTATGTTTCATTGTTCCTCTTATATCCCATAGAGAATGTTTTAAAAAAATGACTTGTGTCAAGATGAATCTTTACAATAAAAATAACGGTCATCAGGACATGAACTGGGAGCTTCTTGCTTCGTATAATATTTCATTCAATTATCTATCTTCGAAATCGAGTGAAAAATGGTAAGTTATACTGCAACTGGAATTTTTCGTCACAGAGAATTACTCGCTAACAACTTGTGCTTTTTGCTTTTTTACAGCGATGTTGATACATAACTGCAAGACACTTGTGTTCTGTATCTTGTATGTGATGAAGTTAGCTCACCAGAGCTCATTTACCTGCACCTTACAACAAAGAAACTCACCCTGGGCGCCGACGTCCACCACATCGAAAGAAATCAGTGAAGACCGTCCTAACTCCTGCACAGAAATATTCGAGTTCAAGGAAAGTATCCAAGGAATGTATCCAGTTTCCAGCACACCCACACTTTCGTAAAAGAGAAAAATTTCCTCAGCATTTGATGAGGCTAGGCACACAATGGAAAGCTTCAACGCAATGTCCCAAAACGGGATGCGTACATAAAATGCCTTTTCTATCAAGGAACCGAAACTAAAACCAGGAGAATTTCAGACGACTTCTGTTCCTGAGTGAGCGCCTGTCGTGTATCTTCGTGTGATGAACACTGTTTTATTTGTGTTCACTTTCTTTTGCGCTATTACTTGTGTTATTTATTTACATACTTCCCTACTCGGGTAAAAACTTATTATTCATTTAGACTCCCTCGTACCTGTGTGATAATTTGTTATTTATTTGCCTCCTCTCTTACCTGTGCAATAATTTATGTTATTCATTTGTTTTCTTTAGTCTCTATTATTAAAAGTTAGAAAATTACCCCAAATGTGTAATATGTAAATGTGTGTAATAATACTAAATAACCTCGCGTGACTCCCAGAGGTATCTGACCCTAAATACCACACATATTTTAGTGCTCGTTAGACCCTTGCTTTATTACAGAAAAATTTCAACAATAATAATATTACGAAGTATTGCTCTATTTACCGACGTTCTACCCTCATTTAGTCTTTGAAAATCGAACTCATTTAACTTTTTTAATGAATCCCTGTATAGACTTCCCCCGCATTCAAAGAGTTAATTATATTGATGAAAGTTGTCTGTGCAGATTCTAATCTTATTGCTTTAACGTCATCTTTACTTCAACGATCAAAGCCAGAATTGTGCAAGCTCCTAGTCAACATGAGGGTTAAGAAAGAGTCCAAACTACGTATGCCTCGATTGACTGACCACGCCGTGGTCGACGTGAGTGAGGTCTGAGCAGACCATGACCACAAGCAGCAGCAAGAACGACAGTGACACTTTCATCATGGCAGAGACGGAATTTTGGAGCTGGAACAAAAAGAATTATCATTATTATGATCGTTAAAACCATTATTATTGTTAAAATTATTTTATTCACTGTTCATCTACCTCAGCTGCCAATACAACGAATGGAGTTAGAAACTTTAGTTTAAAAATTTTGTTAGGTTGAGATAGTATCTCGGAGATAAATCTTCTGGCACCCTGCGAACACTGGTCATGAACCTGATGGTCACATATAGGATCCAATAAATTCTGAACAAACCCTTAACATCATTCAGAAAAATCGACATCGTTACGTTAGAAACATAGCAAATTATTTTTAATAAATAAATATTTAAGGACATGTATATTTTGTCTACTTACATATTTAGCTTGTTGCATCATTACAAAAATGCATCTGCTTACTCTTGGTCATTCTAAAATTGAATACTACAAATAGGCCTAACTTAGAAAAGGCAAATTTATATATCTGAAATGCAGGGAATCTAGAAGGCTGAAATAGAAGAAAGGTTTTTTTTGGTGTGATTGTTTCATTTGGAACAAAAATGAAGTTAAAAACATGGAAACAAGTTGTGCATGACCTATCTGTATGACACACCTGTACGCTCCACCTGCATGACCCATCTCCAAAACCCACCTTAATGAACAGCCTGTACATGTATGACTTCCTATAATGACCCACCAGAATGACCCACCAGAATGACCCACCTGATATAAGCAGAGTTGTGTTCAACACTGTTGAGGCTGCGGTTGTACTGAACGTGACTCGGACGACCGTCTCTTATTACCCTCGCACTGTGCGTGGGAGACAAGCACACTTGTATGTCCGTTTGTTCCTGTCAGTCGTATTTACATCACAAGATATCAACTTTAAACAGAACGGACCAAAAACTACGTCGCAAATAAATTAGAATAGAAGTCATGTTCGGTATTTTATTTTTCCCGTCGCATTATCAACACGGTGATTCAACACAGATTATGGATGTTTTATAGTGAATTATTACCAGAGTTCCAATATAAATCTGTGACCAGGAAGTAGAGAAATGTTATGTACAGTAAGTCCTGGGACTCAAAAGCCTTGAACACAATTATGAAATATAAATTTAAAACCTTGGGATTATTAAAAACCACTGGAGAAAATTTAAAAACTACTAAAAAAAGATGCAAACAAACATAAGAAAAAGAACCAAAAGACCGAGAAGAAACCAGTTACGTCTGAGCGAAGAAGTAAACAACAATTGAATTGAAAACCTTCGAAGAATTAAATATCTTAAAATAGAGATAAAAAAGTCGCATAGCTGACAACCATGAAAGAAAAATTGGTAACATCTTAAGATCATTAAAACATGATAGAAAGTAAAAGCCATCATCGAAGCGTTAAACAACATTAAAAAGCATTTCAACTTATATAAAACAGTCAGATGATACCGTCCCCCCACCCAGGGAGTAGCGTAGACGAGGATGAGTTACCGTTGGTCCAAAACTTTCCTTGATAATTGTATTTCACTCATTTTACTGCACACCTGTACAGCATCATAGTGTCAAAAAACAATTTATTTTGTCACTTCGTCGTTGGTAGATGTGCATTACACTCTTCGACATATACAAGTTGTCACAGCGTTATGAAACTCATAAACGTCCCTCGTATATACACTGCAACTATATTTTATTACTGGAGTGCGAACTACTGGACTACCCAGCTAAAATTGAAGACTAAAGTAGTGACAATCAGTATGAGACACCCCCTTAAAATGTTAGTAACTTTTTTTATACTACAATTTTCCATGAAAATTTATTGTTAAATGTTTTGAACTATATTACATTTTTAAGGGTGGAATCACGTATAACACAAATTGGAAAATTTGTGTTTACCTAAAAAAAGTAACAACTTTAATGTTTACATTTATTCCCTTTAGATTGCGATACTTCAATACACCTGTTTTACATTGAACCAATTAGATTTCCAAGAGTTCTAATGGGAATCTCCTTCCATTATTGTTTAATGCAACACTTTAAAATTTCTTTATCCGCAAATTAACGTCCATTGTATTAGACTCTTCTTGACAAAACTACCCATAAACTTTCAATGAAAATTAAATCAGGAGACTTAGCAGGCCATTTAAAACTTGTATGTTCTGTTTTAAACCAGTCTTTTGTTAGTTCAAAGGTGTGAATGGCTGCATTATCCTGCTGAAAAATAGCATTATGGTTCTGTACCTTACTCAGAAATGGGACAGGACTTTCTTTTAACACACCAATTTATCGCGCCGAGTTATGTTTCCCCTCCATCACTACTAATTCAGCTTTTCCAAAGGCAGAAACGGCTTCCTGGATCATAACAGTTTTTCCTCCAAATGGTCTTCTGGAAAACGGCTGTTTTTCCTTTCTCAAGTCATGCCAGTAGCACAGAGATTCATCGGACCCATCAAAATTAAACTTTTTTCATCAGAAACGATCACATTTTCCCAATTCTCCTTTATCCATGTCACCGTCTCCTTTACCCAACCAACACGCAACTACTTGTGCTGAGCAGTACACGCAAAGGCCATCTTCCTGTTTCGATAAACAAAATTTGAAGATTCATATAAAGTTTTCGAACTCTTCCTTGGCTAACCGGTAGATCTCGAGATGGTTGAAGTTCTCTTGGGCACGACTGTCCTCTAGAACCCTCTCGAAAAAGTCGACGTCTGGCTGCATTTGTAACTGTTGGTGGACGGCCAGGCAGTTTTTTGTACCATACGCTACAGGGTCCTCTAGATAGTTACAACAATTCAGGACCTCGATAGTTGCTTTGCAATATATTTTATGAGTTTTCCTTTCTGATTATTAACTAAATTTATCTTCCTCGTTATCATTAACACGTTGCTTCCGATTGTCTGATTGGTGTAAAATTTCACCTTGTACGCATAGTCACGAGAACACTAACCTAAGTGGTACACATTCGTACCACTTCGGAGTCAACGTGTTAAGGGGGGAGTTCCGTGGCATGGTGCTGAGTCTGTATTTATAACTAATAATTCAAATTAGTAATCTGGTTGATTACGAAGGCGGTAAGAGTTGTTTACGAATTGCATGTGAACTCCATGGCACTGTGAAATAAACCGGGTCGAGGAATTTTTAAAACGTGTCGTATACTTTTTTGAACTTTTAGAGATGTCCGTTTGTTCAAAGTTTTTTTAAGGGAAACGAATCATGAAACCGATTATGTATACCAAGTCTCATACCATCAACATTTAACACTAATTTTCATGAAAAATTCTAGAATGAAAAAGTTATGAACATTTTAAGAAGGCGTCTTATATTTACATAACAGGGCTCCTAACAGCACTCCTTAACGTTTTAAAGAAGTCGTTCTAGTGACAAAAAGGGCATTCTACAGTAGACTCGACCTCGCACGCATTGACTTCAGCTTTTGCCGGCGCTTTAGTAACTTAGAGTGATCATAAAAACAGTCGTCGCGACATTTCAGACCCATAAACCATCCAAATGCAAGCAATAGAACGAATGATTTTTAACCTCCGGTTAACGTAGTTTCTCCAGCATGTGGGGTGGAGGCACCTACTAGCTGCTGTAGCACATTGTCGAAATTTATGAAAATGAAAGTTCCTTAGAAGTCTCCGAGTTTATTCTCAACTCTTGTGTCGACTATAGAACATCTTGATAAGCAGAGAAATGAAGATCCTCTCCTTCTGCGAGACATTCTCCTCTCATGCTGAAGATAATCGCCAGCTTTGGCCGGCAGATGTTAGGTTTCGTTATCTCACTTTGTGCGCCACAGGACAACGCCATTCGTGTTATTGAAGTTGTGCTATGGAAGAACTGCCAGAAAAATTCTTAGAATAACCCTTCAGAAAATGACCAGTGAGGAGGGGGCAAAAAAAATCTAGTTCAGTATTATGTTTTATAGCAGTAAGAATTTATTAGTGGAAACAACGAAGCGTGGAATCTAGACGGAATGTGTCCAAGAGTAATCGACGGGTAATTACATTTGTAGCGCTACGCCAGGTCGAACCCACTGGCATCCACGGAAACGAAGTTCGAAGGCTGTAAACAAATCTACAGTTAGGTTTTTTCTATAGCTACGGAAAGACTAATGTTACCATGACGGATTGGTATCATGTATCTAGCGACTTGGAAAGAGGAAATAAAATCATAAACAGAAATATTTTCTTCGATAGGAAAGTAAAGAAATCTTTATCCTAGCTAGTATAACGTCAAGTATTCATAATTTTTAGTTAATATTCACCAGTAGGACACACCGCCAGAAATTGTAAATTTCGAGTTCATATTTATCTGTTAGAAATCTTAGCAATTTTAGATTAGCAATTAATAGTAATGTTCAGAATTAAATTATCCATTTTCCCTTTACTGTACTTAACGTATTATTTCTACAAGAAAAGATACAACCCAGATACGAGAACCCTTTACAACTCTTCATATTTATTTAACGGGAAGGAGTGGAGGACATCATACCAATACTGATGTATAACCTCTTCAAACTGACAACACTGCACTAATTGCCTCTGCAACCCACCTAGAAAATGCGTTAGTCCTCCGGTTTCCCATACTGCTTTCGAACCAGGTCTGGATGGCCGGTATATCAGACTCTTAGCGAATCGAACAGTCCCATATCACCGTCCGCATCCGTAGGCCAGAGGAGTTAATACGCCGCCATGAGATTGTTACAACACTCGAGATCCTCCGACTAGAGAAGCATATCAAGTGGCTTGAATGAGTTATCAGATGATCAATACGAGATAGATGCTAGGCGCGAACTCCTGCACCTGGTGTGGACATTCACGACGTCTGATTGTACTTTACAATCAGTTTGCAGTAGGTCGGGCTGTAGGAAAAGCAGCACAGTGCACTCCAGCTAGCTTATTAACTATGTTGGCATGGTTATCACATCTTTCTATTCAAGCATACCTATGATACGTTAATTTTGTACAAACACTTTGCTTAGTGAAGGCAGCTCTCGGTACTGCTACCAACCGTCGTACTTGTTGTGATTTGTACAGTGTACACTAGGAGTACACTGTAGTTATGTAGTTTCCGTAAGATTTCTCGTTAAGTTATAGTACCTTTTAGTCTTAAATAACTTGCGATCAACTTTCTAAGCAGAGGATAGTCGTGTGAAATTTATAATTTAGTTGTCTGTTAGAGTAATACTGTAAGGAAATTATTAGTTGCCATTCCGTGAAGTCTGTGTCAATGTGTATCTGGATTTGGTTCCACTAATACGTAATACCTTATATGAAGGCAATCTGATACTCTGTAATTGCAATAAGTATATTTTCTTTTTAGTTTTTCTCCAAGAAAAACTCGTAAATTGGAAGTGAAAGAATTGAACTAAATTGTTAATGATTACCAACTTACTTATTTTCATACAATGCTAGTAAATAATTACATGCGTAAATGAACTTCCAGGTGAAGTCAAAAACACTAATTGATACGAGTAAATCATTGTACATTCACTGAACTCTTTCCAAGGAACTTAGAGTCTCGTGGAATTAAGAATTGCGTTAGTGTCAAAATCCAAAGATTTTCCTTAAAGAAATTATTTGTTTTTTTTTCTATCCCGATAACTTTCAATTAAGGTGTTGTTGAATAAAAACATCTAATATTCCTGCTATAACTTCTGAAATATAGTTTTCTTTCGCAGCCATTTTTAATAAGTTTTGTATGGTCTTGCTAGTGTCAGTATCGGGAGACATTTTCTAGTTTTTACAATGATCAACTGGGAAGCTGCGTACTCGTATAGGCAGTAGGGGAACGGATATTCGTATATGTTAAAAATTTTTATTTAATAAGTTTCAAATCAACAAAAATAGTATGTACCGATACTATAGTTGTACACACAGGCATAAACTAAAAATATGCAAAAGAAACGAATAAATTGTTTTATTTATGGAATTTATATTTAGTTATGAATATTTAGGGGTGAAGAAAGCATTCGTACAGAACATAAATAATAGGCAATTCAAATTTAATATCTCACAACAAAATTATTATTCAGTTGGACTTCAATCACTTTTTTCTGTAGTTCTTAATGATTTATGTGTTTCTTTAGGAATTTTGCCCTATTTCTCTTTACAATTATCCTTGAAATCTGGAATGCTCGTTTGAGCTCTTAAATGGATTTTAATTTTCAAAGAACACCACAAAATTTCAATGGGGTTAAAGTCTGGAGACTGGTTTGGCCATTCTAGTAGTTTTAAATTGTGATTTACAATCCATTTTTTGGTAGACTTCACCGTGTGCTTAGGGTCATCCTGTTGTAAAACTCACTGTTCATGGAGCTAAAGCTTTCCTGCTGAATCCCGTACGTTATAAATATTTTGATACACCTCTGTATTCATTAACGGTCTCTCACATGTAAATTACCAGTGCCATTGGCGGGAAAACACCTCACCATGATGTTACCACTCACAAACTTTACAGAAGGAATTGTGTTCTGCTGCGCGTAGGCTGTAACACCTCTTCTCCAAACGTGGCTAAGGGAATTTCATCCAGAAAATTCAATTTTAGACTCGTCTGTCCATAGAACATTTTCCTGGAATATATCGGGGTTATTTTTATGTTGAGAAATAAATTTTAAGTGGATATTTCTACGCCTTTTATTCACCAGTGGAGTTCTTCTAGTAGTACGTGACTTCAGGTAATCTCTAAGGAGTTTTTTTCCGATCGTTCCTAGTGAAACACTAGTCCCTGGAGCTAGTGAATCTTCGTTTAACTCTTTTCTGGTGATCAGGATTTCATTTAATTTCGTCGTTTAATTTTTCTGAAGGATCAAGGGGAAATGTTGCGTGGTGCGCCAGATCTTATTTTGTATTCCACAGTTCCTAATATTATGTACCTCTGAATAAATGAAGCAATAGTAGAATATGAAATTTGAAGGTACTGCGATATTTTCTGTAACTATAGCAAGCTTTTCACTATAAAATAATCAAAGATTTCCCCAAATTCGTCAGTTATCCACCTAACACAATTATTATGACATTACTGTATGATTACTTAGTGTTTAATGAACCAGCTAGTATTTTGACATCTCAAGGTGACTACTGACAACGATTATTGGAACAAATTAGAAAGTTCTAGTGACAAAACCTTCATTCAATCCGTGTTTTGTGTCATCAAAATCAGAATTTTGTTTGCACGAATGTTTTTTCACAACTAAATATACGAATTGGTGTATAAATTCATTATTTACTATAATTTATTCGTTCCTTTGTATATGGATTTATATATTTCATGTTTAGTTCATGCATTTGTGTTCATATATAGAATTGGTATATCCCATTGTTATTCATCAGGTATTTAATGAATAAGAAGTTTTAACATTAACAAATAAATGTTTCCCTCCCCCTACTGGAGAGTCTGGCTACACTGGCGACCCCCAACGTTCACAAAAACTTTCCATCACATGTAAAGTTTAAAGACGTCAGATTCTAATGAAGAAAGGCTACATTATTGCGATTTTTGTGACAATTCCCGTTTTTTCGCTGATCTCTGTAAGTGGGTGCCCTACTCTCTTGTAAGCCCAGTTCTACCTGAGCAAGCAAGCAAGCAGACGACACAACCTAATTCTTTCATGTTCTTCCTACACTACCGACCGATATTTGCCAACCAGGCCTGACTTACTGCTTAGCTATTATTTGTACACAGACCTGAAATTACGATTACAATTAATGAACACAACTTTGCTATTACCTAGGGTCGTCAGTGTCACAAAAATGACAGACAAAACTCATCCCAACAGGAATTAACAGAGACGGCAAAAAATGGTGGCGTCTGAGAATCAAACATCTGTCGCACAAGCTCTTCCTCCAAACGATTGCTACAGTCATAGCTGCCCAAAATGACCTCACATTTCATAGAACTAATCTATCTAATCTACTACTACCAATCGTCTAGGTAAGAAGACGATTGAAGCAAAGTATTTTTTAGTGTTAATTCTAGTTTGAAGGTACATTGTAGCGACAGTAAACAGCTTACGAGCTTACGAGAAGTAGAATTGATGAAAGTTTAAAATCAAACTGCATAATGAAAACGGTACAGTTTTGTACCGTTTTCCTTATGCAATGTGGTGGTTTTCGGTATGGTATCAAGAATCAAAGTTAAACAAGAATCACAGTTATAATCATCTGTGTTGCATCATAATTACAGAGTCCGATAAAAAAGTTTACTAGCGTCATGAAAAAGTCTACTGCACAGTGTGTACGTGGAACATAAGTGAACAATATGAGCATAATGTGTTTTTTTGTGTCAGCTCAGTGGAAATGTTCTATCCCAAGATTATTTCATGTAATTAAAACAAGTATCAGTATCCAAGAATTCTGTTTTACGAGTAATTTCCACAAGTGGTAGGCCTGGATTAGACACCTGCAGACTTTTACATATGAGACGTTTTAATATGTCATACACTGCATAAAATCAACAATAGTGAAGCCCTTTCACACGAAATTGAGAATGCATGTGCTGCAATTCCACTAGGCACATTGATTAATGTTGCCCAAGCAGTGGTTCACCGGACGCATAAATGTCTGTAAGCTAATCATCAACATTCTGACTATTTCTTGTAATTGCAGAGGCCAGAGTAAAGTTGTGTTAATATCGTAATGTGTAAATGAATTTCGCTTTCAATGGTTTGTATAACTTTTATTCCCTGAAGTGTGTATGCATTTTTATTTACCCTGTATATTAAGGAGAGAGTTTTTTTTTCATAAATTCAATAGGTCCAAAGTTTTTCAAATGCTCGCTTTAAAACATCAAACCTCTTTAAATGTATGAAAAATAAATAAGGACCACACTATAATACATACATACATTGTAATTGACCAGCGCTTCTGGAATAATTGACAAATCGTTATATAACTTTCTACGTCTGGCTTCTACACTTAAACGAACCAAATTAGGTTTTGGAACACAATGAATTCAGCATTTAGGATTTAACTCATTATAAGTACTACACTACCCTATATAAATTGATTAGAACTTCAAGTTAGAATAAAAAATTAAATTTTAAATAAATTTTAGCGTGCTGAAGTGGATTGAAGTCACCAAAGTTTGACTAGTGCTTAAAAAAGTGGAGCACATTTGAAAACGCATGAAACTCAGACATTGCTTGTTTTTTTCACAATTTCCCGCTAACTTGACATCCTGACAAGAACACAATTTTCCGTTAACGTGACATCCTGACAAAAACACGATTTCTTGCTAACGTGACATCATGACAAAAAATCCTGCTAACTTGACAGCTTTACAAATATGACAGTCTAAATAAATGTACTGTATGGCTGGCCATCAGAAAAAAATGACATGACTATGAAATAACAGGATGCTTCACTACCTTTGTTAAACAAAAGCTGTGGCGCACAGAACTCAGCTGTTGCGATACAAAATTATCAAGGAAAATTCCGAACGCAACCTCAAGGTTCTTCCTTGATCATGGACGTTGATATGTATTTTTTAACTAAGCTTCCATGTAATGTTTTGCTTTCAGTATACGCGTGTATCAGTTGGTATCTGATTAGTGAGGTTGAATACAACGGACTCACAAATTCCTCCATTGGATCGAACAAAGCACCTTCCATGTATGACTTTGAGGAGACTCCATTCGAAAAACCATATTATCAGCCTCGCATGAAACTCATATCTCTGTTATGTCGTGTCTCAATGAGCTGGGCCAGTTGTCGCTGGCAAGCTACCGTAAGTAACTTGTATGTATTCGCTATACACAGATGCAATTTATCATTAGCTCTACTTCACCTGCAGCTGTACATCCCCTGCAGCATGCAGGTGGAATTTACATCCCACACAAAAATTGTAACAGCTATAAAAGCTGCAGCTCGGAGCTACGTGATGCACAACAGCTTCTCCTCTTATGTTTAACGCACGCCTGCTGTTGTTCAGGTGGGTTTCGAGTTTCCAGAACATGTAAGGTAGATTTGTTGTGTCATGAGGTCAGAAGTTGCAGTGAGGTTTTATTAAACAAACAAACAAACAATCTTTATTTCCAATCGAGTACACAGTACATAGACATTAGTACATTGGTTTTTCAAATTCTTAAGGTTAACATTCTAAGAGTAAGGGTGATGGTGAGCTCCATGTGACGATCCCGGGAGGTTGATGGGCGTCTTCATGGGCTAGGAGTTGAGTGCATAGCGGGTTGAGTGCACGGTGCAGCGTACGAGAAATAACTCGTGTCCATGGCCAGGTTCGAACCCGCGATCTTTCTACATGAAGCAGAGACCCGATACAGAACACCACTCGACACAATGTTCCAGTTACTGTAACATATCTTTTGTATGTCATAAAGCCTACAATATGTATTGTCATACTGTCAAGTTTTCAAGTTTTAACACCAGTCAGTCGTGGTAAATAAAGTAAAATGATCTGGATACACTTCAGTGCGAAACCCGAATTAATGAAATTGGTTGCTATTTTTTAGACCTAATGATTGGAAATGGCTGGTATTTGGAAGCGTCGATTAATGGCAATGGTTGTTATTTTGCAGCCTGAATTAATGAAAATGTTTATTTTTCAGCTGTTCCAAGACTTCAGGAAGTAATGATGAAGACATCTTTGATATGCCTGCTGCTGCTGGTGGCCGTGGCCTGCGCCGAGATCTCCTTCTCTGATGTGTTAGAGGTGAGGTTTTTAGGTAAACTGGGGATTGCAAAATTAGTTTACACATATGTACACTTAATAATAGAGAAGTAGTATAGAGAATGAAAAATTTGTTTACGAAATGTATTAAACTATGCACAACAAAATTGTATTATATGTACATTTTGAAAATGGAATCTGGTTTTAATTCATGTCGCCATTTAACCCATTGACTTGATTTTACTGTTACTTCATAGTACTTTGACTTTATTTCAATTTTCACCATGAAACTACAAATGTGCAAAAATATATGTCATTTATACAACGGTTTTATCTATCTATTATTCATGCATAACATCCTCCGCTGCATCACACACATCTGAAATAAGTTATTACTCGTGCGTACAGTACGAGAGGGAACGAAGTGAAACCTATTATTGGTTTGAAAACGTTGAAGGTTAAAACTAACAAAAAATCAATTAAACATGAAATGTTTACAGAACCTTTTAAACATGATCAACTACCTCTAAACCAGTTTTTCATTTTACAAGAAAATCTCCTTATAAAGTTATATCAACAACCGTCTGAATGAGAAATGTTTGAATATTACATGCACCTATGTAACCAAACCCAGATATAGGTTGCTGGTATTTCATCCTAAACTAATAATATGGAAATATTTTCACCCCAGGAAAGTGTCCAAGCTTCTGCATCTTCCTTCGACAAGATCGACTTTGGAACTGCTGGTGAGTGGCAGCATTGTAGGATGCTTCCATGCGCGGTGCCAGAACATGTATGTAGAATATGCACATTACAAAACCCCACTCATTAACACTTACTTTTTGAGTTTGAGGTAAAGTTTGGCTGAGTTTCCGTTTCTACCCCAGGAAAACGTACAAATAATGAAGGTTTTTCCCCTAGTAAAACAAAAAAGAACTAGGAAGATCTTCCTCAACGGACTGTAATAAAAGTTTCGAGTCATTTTTTGAATATGATGTGTTCAGAGTAGAACGAAGAAACATTCAAAAAGATAGAAAATATCAAATGTAGTAATTCGATTTGAAGTGTGTATATAGCCCTTTTAAATTTGTATGTATAGAAAGTTATGTGAAATTTTGATTTAGTCGTACTAAATTTAAATTCACTCATGCTAAATTCTGCTTGGGCACGAGAACTCCATTTTTAATTATGTTGAATTGGTATTCATTCATGTCAGTTGTATTAGAGCAGAGTAAAATTGTATTTATTGATGCTATATTTGGATTTATCTATGTTAAATTTAAATTCACATATGGTGAATTGCATTAGTGCACAGAAAAATTGTATTTACTGATGCTAAATTTGTATTTAGACATACTTAATTTGCAACGAGAACTAAACCTGCAGCTAACTGCTTTCTTGCTTTCGATCACTTTAATACCGTGGGCGTAATTAATGAGGCTGCATATGCAGTTAATTTGCAATGTATTCCCAGTAAGAAGTTTAAATCATACTCAAGCGATCACTGTCTGGTACTACTTTGGTCACCGCCACCGAAACTCTGGATTTCTCAAGACTTGCAAACGCTTTCAGTACTTTAGTAAAATATGCTTAACTTCAGCAGTAGCTTGAGGCTTTCGTGTATTGGATATAAGAATTTCACAATTTTAGTTCAATCTTTGTAAGAAATGTGAGAGACGAAGTAACCATAGAAACCTCATTAAACCTCAATTGTAACCCTTGTGTTAACAAGTAACCCCAATAACCCACCTCAGTATTGTTGAGATAGCCCCAGTGCAAACTTCAGTAACCCACCTCAGTAGCATTGAGGTAACCCTTAAAGAACAGTAACCCCATTTACCACCCTCAGTAGCATTGAGGTAACCCCTAAAGTCATCAGTAACACTTGTTACCACCTTTAATAGCACTGAGGTAACCTCTAGAATTATCAACAACCCCTAGAATTAACAAATACCCCATTTATCCGTCACATAACAATCGAAGTAACCTCTATAGCAGGCATGTCAAACTAAGTTTGGCTCTGGGGCCGGATCCAGACTTTCTGTTCTCAGGTGGGCCGGATCAGTAAAAGAATGTCAACTCCAACTATTTAGCTTTGTTTTTCAGTACTATGCTTTATCATTCAGCCTACATTTGTAGCCTACCCTACATATTATAATCAAGTGAACATACGGCCCGCGGGCCGTATGTTTGACATGCCTGCTCTATAGATACCAGTAACTTCAGTTACGTACATCAAGATCCCCTACAAGACGAGAAGAGCTACGACCCTGGATTCTTTTTAGATGTTCAGTCTCTACATCAGAGCCAAGTTCTAAAGACAATATAGTTCTGTGTAAATTTCTTTAAATGATTTTTTGCGTTTTCACAGGAAAAAGGCAGAGCTGCTCTGGAAGATGTCGCGTTACATTCCCTTTTACTGAGGTAAGATAATTATATTCAATGTCTTGTGTTGAATAAACTGAGTGATGTTTACACTGTGTTGCATGCTAAGTGCATAGTGTAATGTAGACTGACTGTATTATTGTGTGTAGTATACTTAGTATACAGGCACACGGTCACACTTTCATACAGAGCAGTTTGTGTATTATTGATACTTCATAGCAGAGGTACTTGGTTACTCTTGGAAAAGTTCCAGCAACACAATTTCCTACATGTCAATGGTCCGAGCGATAGTCTTAGCTTAATATGTAAGCTTATGAATCTGGTATTAGCACACAATTTATTTTAAATTGCACGTACACACATTTTAATCTCCAAAATATGTTTCTAAAGTTCAAATTCCAAATTAGTCACCCATAATAATAATAATAAAACATGGAATGGACGATAGAGAAAAAATATTTACAACCTGATGAAAAAATTCACAGGTGATAGAGAAACTGGGGTAAAAAGGCGTATCTATTAATGTAAAATACTGCCTAATTGAGAAGGTAGATATTACTTGCTTACAAGTGTCACCAAATTACCGATGTCCGGAAATGTTTTATTAATGTAAGGGATCCAAACAGTTGCACTGTGAAGTCCAAATTTGGACAGCCGTCCGCCTATTGAATGCTACTGCTGAGTTTACACGAATCCATGCTATATAGATAAGTTTTAATATTTCAGTGTTGTTCATATGGTACACTAAAAGTATTTGCATGTATGTCTTCACGCTTGTGTTAATTTTTTATTTATGCAAAAACTTTGAGTTTTACTAAACTTGTGCAGGGCGACTGCAACAAGTACGGCTCTGTCAAGACCTCCTGCAGCAGCCGGTACTACGCGGTGGGGCCTCAGTCAGGCTGCTACTGCTGCCTCTAGGTGTTCTTCTCCTTAGCTGTTGCTACAACTAGGTGCTGCTACCACTACGTATTGCTCTATTTAGATGCTTCTATCACTAGATGATGCTACCATTAGGTGCTGCTACCACTAGGTGCTGTAACCATTAGGTGTTTCTACCACTAGGTGTTGCTGTATCTAGGTACTACTGCCACTAGGCGCTGCTACCACTAGCTATTGCTGTATCTAAGGGCTGCTCTCTTTAGGTGTTGCTACCACTAGGTATTGTTGTATCTAGGTGTGGCTACCACTAGGTGCTGCTACCACAAGGTATTGCTGTATCTAGGTGCTGATACCACTAGGGGATGCTACCATTAAAAGCTGTTACCACTAGGTATTGCTCTATCTAGGTCCTGCTACCACTGGGTGATGCTACTTTTAACTGCTGCTACCACTAGGAATTGCTGCGTCAAGATCCTGCTGCCACTAGGTGCTACTACCATTGGGTGCTACCACTAGATGTTGCTGTATCTTGGTGCTGTAAACATACACCACCCAGAACAAGCATTCCTGCTCCTAAACAAACTTCACTCATTACCTTCTAATAGAATAAAGGCAATTTACTTACAAATTCAGTCTCTTACTTGATTGAATGTGGCTTTCTTTCTGTAGACTAGTAGGCGTTGATATTTTTTGTACATCTGTTTTATTCGTCAATGTACTTCTTTTTAGTTTATGATCTTGAAATGAGATGAATGATGAATTTTGTCATGTCAATAAATGACTCTCAAAACTTCAGACAAAATGTTGTTTTGTTTCCTTCACTTTTTCGAAAAGAATTAATTTTTATGGCCTCAGGCTACTCAAAGAAAAAATGTTGTTACCGTTACAACGATAGTAAACTATGCAATACAAATATAGCAATAAAAATGTCAATTTTTTCGTCATTTTGATTTATTTGAGGTTCGCTGAGAACAAAGGAATGATGATATTAATGACGAAAATGATGTTTGTATTGAGTGTTAATAATGATAATTAAACGAATTACAATAGTAAAAGTTACTACCACAGTATTTAAAATAAAAATTACTTTATTTATACGTAATTATAGTAAATAACAAACATACTTTTTCATTTCTGTATGATTTATCTTCGAGTTTGTATTCACACCAACTTCAACATCACGTCATACATACGCGCGTAACGACGTACAAACGCATGTCAGGACATACATTCGAGCGTCACAACGTACATACGAGCGGCAGGACGTACATACGAGTATCACAACATAAAATTTGAGTGTCACAACATTCATACGAGCGTCACGACGTACATATGAGCGTCACGACGTTGATACGAGCGTCACGACGTACATACAAGCGGCGGTTCTTTGACTTATCTGTGCAACACGCAACTCTGGCGCTGCAAGACACACTTGCAAAGCCACATAACTTTCAACTATTAGAAACAATGTTGGAGAGAACTATATAAAAACGTGCTACCACACCACCAACACGACTATGAAATGAATGCAACAGGAGCAAACGCATATCTGGACGGAATGCAGCCATCAGTGAAAAATCGTAAATTAGTAAATAACGTAAATTAGCCAAACAAAGTGGCAGAAGAACAATAACGATGTACCCAGTCAAGGGGAACAAACTCAAAACGAAAAGATCGACCAAAATATTGGACACCTGAAGATAATACATAGTTGGCAACGTACAAAGTATCGAGCCAAAAATTCACGAAATACAAACAATTGCGGTAACCTTATCACATGATATCATTGCTGTCATTGAAACGAGGCAGGATTTAAATTTAAGACAAAGCCTAGCCAAAATCTCATTGAAAAGATACGTCTACCAAAATGTCGACACGCCCTCGCTCAGTAACAGAGATGGTGGCTCAATTATCTAAATGAAGGAAACGCTCCAATCATTATTTAAAATCAAGCAAGTAACAGAAACATAGAATACTTCCTTTCACCATCCATCCGAAGCAAAAAACATCAAACTTGTACTCGTATATTGAAGCCCAACCTGTAAAAGAACCGATCAGAATATATTCTACATACAGTTTCCTTGCAAATATTCTGAGTACTTGTTATGAAGCCTTAATTATGGAGGACATCAATCTGCCCTGTATATACTGGACTACTCTTCAAATCAAGCACGTGAATTTAAGTTTTTTGGTATGATAAACGAAAATTCCCTGCAACAGCATATCAACAAATCGACTGTACACACCAATATCCTACACCTCGTCATGACAACCTTTGACCTCAGAATAATTGGATTAGATGTTATGGACAAGGTCAGTGATCATTATATGATAGACTTTGTACTTCAATTCCATGTCCTTTATGATAGGACTCAACTCAGAAACTTCCTAAACTACAAACAGACAAACGTCGAACTGAAGAAAGAGGAGCTTAGTAGTTCTGACTGCAAAACACTAATGAGGAACAAAAATGCATAGGAATGCTTCATGAAACCAAAAAAAAATCACTACCGTTGCAGAGCACTTCATTTCAACAGAGCGAATGAGATCAACCACTAACTCTCCTCGGTTTTCACAATAAATCAAGCGTCTTATAAATTCCAGACAGCAGTTATTCAAAATGTTTAAAGATACCAAACAGAACCCTATCGTCGAAAACATGTACTCACATGTAAAGTCTTTAAACAAACGAAATGACATACAAAAAGAGATTGAAATGCAAAAAACAGTGCATGGTACTGTTAGGCACTTATACCTTCATACGGCATTATAACAAACTATTTAATAATTAATCGATATTTTATGTCTAATTTGTGGAAAATATGCATAAATACATTGCATGCATATTTCATTCCTAATGAAACAGTCCTTAACAGTCATGCAAAAGATTTAAAAGATACCAAACAGAACCTTATCGTCAAAAACAAGTACGCACCCGTAAAGTCTTTAAACAAATGATAAGACACACAAAAAATGGAATAAAGATATTAGAGTGGCAGTACAAGAAAAAGCAACCCAAAAAGCTTCTATAAATACGTAACTGAGGCGACTCAAAAGAGAAACTATTAGACCACTAGTCGACCTTGATGACTCAATTCGAATAAACAACAGAATCAAAGTCAAAATTCAAAGTATGTAATTCACTTATGTGTTCACCTGTGAACACTTAACTGAAATTCACCAACTTCACGCCTTAAACCCCGAAAAAATCCTGACGAACTGCACATTCACAATAGAAGAGGTAGAAAAACAACTCATCCTCCTGAACCCATACAAACAAACTTGACCCGATGATTGCGAAACTGTCTCTCTGGTGGCACTCAATGAGTGATGGCTCATGACTAAATAAGTGATCTGACGCGTGTAACATCATGAGTCCCACAAGGAAGCGTTTTAGACCCGCTCATCTTCATTATCTATATCAACCATCTTGACGTCAGGAACATCAGTAAAATCAACAAATTCCAGGACGACACGGAACTTTGTCCCAGAGACATCGAAAGATACAGAATGACTATTGAATCATACCTCAATCGTCTACTTCAATAGACAGAGACGTGGCAAATGAGCTTCAACGTCACGACAAATGTTCAGTCATGCACGTTGGATAGCACACCTATTAAAGCAGTACAGCTACAAAAAGATTTTGGGATCATTATCACTGAAATTTTAAAATATGACAAGTGGAAAAACCCGTTAGAAGTGCGCGTAAAATCTTCAACTTTGAATGCAAGATAAATATTCATTATCTCATTACTCTACATATAAAGCGTTAGTGCGACCACATCTAGAATATACAGTGCAACTGTTGTCTCCTATCCTACGAAGACACAATAATAAAATGCAAATTATTTGGCGTAAAGGAATGAAGATGATTTCTGCACTTCGTAATTCCATCTGCAAAAGGCGTCTCCAGCAGTTTCAGCTTATCTCCTTAAAACAAAGCAAACCGCGAGGACAATTCTTCGGGACTAAAAATATCTTGATGGCTGCAATGATGTTACTCCACAAGGACTTTTTGTTAGAGATGATAACGTGCGAGTTAGAAATAACGGCCACAAACTAATAAAAAGAACATATACGGCATTTCTGGCTCTATACTTCTTTCCAGTAAAAATTAGCAGAACCTGGAATCAGCTACCCTATGATATATTGGGTTGCCGAGGAAAGTTCGTGCCGATTTTTAAGGGAAAGAAAAAGGTCAAAAAATATTTGTTATTAGATTTTTAATCAACCAAATATGAACTATTTTGTTGCACAATACGTCCCCATCTATCCTCTAACTTGAAAATACATTCTTCCGAGAATTGATGTGTTTTATGGCAAAGAATTCATCAGGGTATCGTTTTATGTCATCCAAAGAATTGAAATTTTTACCATTAAGACTTTTCGACAAAGTCATGAGTAGGTGGAAATCTGAAGGGGCAATATCTGGTGAATATGGAAGGTGAGGTAACGCATTCCAGCCGAATTGCAGCAATTTTTGTCTGGTTCGTAAAGAAGCGTGTGGTCTTGCATCAACATGTTGAAAAACAACACCTTCCCTGTTTGCCAATTCTGAACGTTTTTCTTGAATTGCTGCTTTTATTTCATCTAGTTGCGAGCAGTATTTTTCAAAATTAATAATCTGGTTACTTGGGACAAGCTCATAGTACAGAATTCCCTTCCAATCCCACCAGACACAAAGCATAACTTTTTTAGGGTGAAGATCCGCTTTTGGGATAGCTAAGGGTGGCTCATTTCGACTACTCCAGGGTCGCTTTCTCTAAACATTTCGGTAGATAATTCATTTCTCATTCCCGGTCACAATATGCTTTTAAAAAGGCACAGTTTCATTCCGTTTATTAAGCAGATCACAAATGGAAACGCGATCCAAAAGATTCCTCTCACTCAACACATGGGGCACCAAAACATCGTAGCGATTTGTGAACCCAAGCTTGACCAGGTGCTCATGAACGGTGGATTTTGATAGGTTGACGCTTTCTGCCAATTCTCGGGTTGTGGAATGTGGGTAATTTTCATTTAATGACTTGATTTGGTCGTCATCTGTGGTGGATGTTCTGCCTGATCGTTCTTTATCAATAAGGCTACAATCTCCAGCTCGAAACTTTTCAAACAATTTTCGTACAGTTCTTTCGGTTACAGAATCATTACCGTAAACTGTTTGATTATTTCTTTAGTTGCTTGTGAGGCATTTTACTCTTTATGAAAAAACACAAGCATTAAGTGCCGAAAATGAATCTTTTTATCTAACATTTTAAAGTGTTACAGAATTAACAGAAGTCATAGGATCGTAAACCTTCTTCCATGAAAAGATAGATTAACTGTTCTCTAATTAGAAGCGTAGTCAAATCCTATTCTCTGGGCTCAAACATGTTCTAAAATAAGTCGAAAGATAAACTACCAAGAATCGGCACGAACTTTCTGGACAACTTGATAGTTTCTGCTGGCATTGTGAGCACGTTCAAAAATCGTTTCGATAAATTGTGGAAGAAGAGCCAATAATTCTGTAAAGAACCAATCCTATATCCTTTTTAACTCTGGGCCTGTGTATGTATGTTTACAGTACGTTTGCATGACCTAAATACTTGTGAGTGGTTAAGGTATACACACGTAATTGATATATCTATATCTAATTGAGATGCAGTGTGTCATTAATGGCTTTGCAATAAACGGCATGGAATTTGGGTTGCAACCCAAGAATGAACCAAACGGCTCGTTCTTGTAGATATATTTCATTCTATATTCTATTCTAGGAAAGTGGTTTGAACGTATGGAAGGGAGATCGTAATAATTTACGTAAATCAAGGATGAAATAAGCATGCAATGTATTCATGCATTCTCATTTCATTTTCCCTATTTTCACTGCTCCCGTTACCACGTTTACTGTGATGTATGTTAGATTTTCTTTTAACCCTTTAGCGACCAATTTGTTTTTCTAGTTTCTACATTTAAGCTCGCAAAGACTGTCTGTAGACTGATGCAATGATGCATGCTGAGAGCCAGGCAGCCAAAAGAATGACGCTGTAACATGCCGAAGCGTTCAAACCTACCAGTAACCTCATATTGCTCACTGTTTAATTATTAGAACAATTCTCCCAAAGACCGTGAAAGGCGACCTAATAGTGCACTTGGTCGGTAAAGGGTTAACGATGATGACCCCATACCGGAGACCCCAAGTAAACACTGGTACGAAACGCAATTCTCGAAAACTAGAGACAGAGGACTAAAACTTTCCATAGAAAATCTTAAATCTCAGACTATGTTGGACTACATAATACGAGGTAGGGCAGTATTCACACGTACTAAAATCAATATCATATCTGAAGAAGAATTTCTCGCACTTAAAAGACATTTCACAGTTCATACAGCATCAAAGAAAAACAAATCGACGAAAACATAGATACAACCTTAAAACTTATAATTCTTCAGCAATCTTCATCTAAGAAACAACAGTCACCTTCGCTTAAAATATCCTAATTTCCTCAGTCTCACCCTCCATTAATAATTGTAACTAAATGTAATATACATGTACTATGATATCAGTGTAAATAAGTACGTGTAAATAAGTACGCGTAAATACGCAACAGTACGAGTGTTATATGTATGATAATGTAATATATGTAAATTTTGTACATAGGAAACTAATGCACAGACTTTACATATTTGTAAATATAAAGCCCTGATGGGTAGGTAATTAATACCTAAACCTAAACCCTAAATAAAAAACCACAATGGCCACTTAACACGTTTGTTGCGATTGCCTGATTGGTGTAAAACTTCACTTTGTACGCATAATCACTAAAAGACTTGGAAAAAATTACAGAACCTAACCTAAGTGACCCACCGGTGGGTCGCATCGCAACAAACGTGTTAATTATGCGCATTGTCCTCACGGTTTGCTTTGTTTTAAGGAGATAAGCTCAAGCTGCTGGAGACGCCTATCGCAGATGGAATTACGAAGTGCAGAAATCATCTTCATTCCTTTACGCCAAATAATTTGCATTTTATTATTGTGTCTTCGTAGGATAGGAGACCACAGTTGCACTGTATATTCTAGATGTGGTCGCACTAACGCTTTATAGAGTGATGAGATAATGTATATTTATCTTGCATTCAAAGTTGAGGATTTTACTCGCACTTCTGACGGTTTTTCCCACATGTCATATTTTAGAATTTCAGTGATAATGATCCCAAAATCTTTTTGTA
This sequence comes from Trinorchestia longiramus, assembly GCA_006783055.1. Taxonomy (NCBI): domain Eukaryota; kingdom Metazoa; phylum Arthropoda; class Malacostraca; order Amphipoda; family Talitridae; genus Trinorchestia; species Trinorchestia longiramus. The sequence goes on along the minus strand of VCRD01001039.1, from coordinate 98,971 downwards.
GCTGTACTGCTTTAATAGGTGTGCTATCCATCGTATGTTGGGAATACCGATTATCAGCACCAACGTGCGTGACTGAACATTTGTCGTGACGTTGAAGCTCATTTGCCACGTCTCAGTCTATTGAAGTAGACGATTGAGGTATGATTCAATAGTCATTCTGTCTCTTTCGATGTCTCTGTGACAAAGTTCCGTGTCGTCCTGGAATTTGTTGATTTTAGTGATGTCCCGGACGTCAAGATGGTTAATATAGATAATGAAGATGAGCAGGTCTAAAACGCATCCTTGTGGGACTCATGATGTTACACGCGTCAGATCACTTATTTAGTCATGAGCCATCACTCATTGAGTGCCACCAGAGAGCCAGTTTCGCAATCATCGGGTCAAGTTTATTTGTATGGGTTCAGGAGGATGAGTTGTTTTTCTACCTCTTCTATTGTGAATGTGCAGTTCGTCAGGATTTTTTCGGGGTTTAAGGCGTGAAGTTGGTGAATTTCAGTTAAGTGTTCACAGGTGAACACACAAGTGAATTACGTACTTAGAATTTTGACTTTGATACTGTTGTTTATTCGAATTGAGTCATCAAGGTCGACTAGTGGTCTAATAGTTTCTTTTTTGAGTCGCCTCATTTACGTATTTATAGAAGCTGTTTGGGTTGCTATTTCTTGGACTGCCACTCTAATGTCTTTATTCCATTTTTTGTATGTCTTATCATTTGTTTAATGACTTTACGGGTGCGTACTTGTTTTTGACGATAAGGTTCTGTTTGGTATCTTTTAAATCTTTTGCATGACTGTTAAGGACTGTTTCATTAGGAATGAAATTGGTTTCATGAAGCATTCCTATGCATTTTTGTTCCTCATTAGTGTTTCGCAGTCAGAACTACTAAGCTCCTCTTTCTTCAGTTCGACGTTTGTCTGTTTGTAGTTTAGGAAGTTTCTGAGTTGAGTCCTATCATAAAGGACATGGAATTGAAGTACAAAGTCTATCATATAATGATCACTGACCTTGTCCATAACATCTAATCCAATTATTCTGAGGTCAAAGATTGTCATGACGAGTTGTAGGATATTGTGTACAGTCGATTTGTTGATATGCTGTTGCAGGGAATTTTCATTTATCATACCAATAAATTTAGATTCAGGTGCTTGATTTTGAAGAGTAGTCCAGGATATACAGGGCAGATTGATGTCCTCCATGATTAAGACTTCATAAAAAGTACTCAGAATATTTGCAAGGAAACTGTAGAGTATATTCTGATCGGTTCTTGTACAGGTTGGGCTTCAATATACGAGTACAATTTTGATGTTTTTTGCTTTAGATGGATGGTGAAATGAAGTATTTCTATATTTCTGTTACTTGCTGGATTTTAAATTGTGATTGCAGCGTTTCCTTCATTTAGATAATTGAGCCACCATCTCTGTTACTGAGCGAGGGCGTGTCGACATTGTGGTAGACGTATCTTTTCAATGAGATTTTGGCTAGGCTATGTCGTAAATTTAAATCCTAGCTCGTTTCAATGACAGCAATGATATCATGTGATAAGGTTACCGCAATGGTTTGTATTTCGTGAATTTTTGGCTCGATACTTTGTACGTTGCCAACTATGTATTATCTTTAGGTGTCCAATATTTTGGTCGATCTTTTCGTTTTGAGTTTGTTCCCCTTGACTGGGTACATCGTTATTTTCATCTGCCACTTTGTTTGGCTAATTTACATTATTTACTAATATACGATTTTTCACTGATGGCTGCATTCCGTCCAGATATGCGTTTGCTCCTGTTGCATTCATTTCATAGTCGTGTTGGTGGTGTAGTAGCACGTTTTTATATGGTTCTCTCCAACATTGTTTCTAATAGTTGAAAGTTATGTGGCTTTGCAAGTGTGTCTTGCAGCGCCAGAGTTGCATGTTGCACAGATAAGTCAAAGAACCGCCGCTTGTATGTACGTCGTGACGCTCGTATCTACGTCGTGACGCTCGTATGTACGTCGTGACGCTCGTATGAATGTTGTGACACTCGAATTTTATGTCGTGATACTCGTATGTACGTCCTGCCGCTCGTATGTACGCTGTGACGCTCGAATGTATGTCCTGACATGCGTATGTAAGTCGTTACGCGCGTATGTATGACGTGATGTTGAAGTTTCTGTGAATACAAACTCGAAGATAAATCATACAGAAATGAAAGAAGTATATTTGTTATTTACTATAATTACGTATAACTAAAGTAATTTTTTATTTTATATACTGTGGTAGTAACTTTTACTATTGTAATTCGTTTAATTATCATTATTAACACTCAATACAAACATCATTTTCGTCATTAATATCATCATTCCTTTGTTCTCAGCGAAGCTCAAATAAATCGAAATGACGAAAAAATTAACATTTTTATTGCTATATTTGTATTGCATAGTTTACTATCGTAGTAACGGTAACAAAATTTTTTCTTTGAGCAGCCTGAGGCCATAAAAATTAATTCTTTTCGAAAAAGTGAAGGAAACAAAACAACATTTTGTCTGAAGTTTTGAGAGTCATTTATTGACATGACAAAATTCATCATTCATCTCATTTCAAGATCATAAACTAAAAAGAAGTACATCGACGAATAAAACAGATGTACAAAAAATATCAACGCCTACTAGTCTACAGAAAGAAAGCAACATTCAATCAAGTAAGAGACTGAATTTGTAAGTAAATTGCCATTATTCCATTAGAAGGTAATGAGTGAAGTTTGTTTAGGAGCAGGAATGCTTGTTCTGGGTGGTGTATGTTTACAGCACCAAGATACAGAAACGTCTTGTGGTAGCACCCATTGGTAGCAGCACCTAGTGGCAGCAGGATCTTGACGCAGCAATTCCTAGTGGTAGCAGCAGTTAAAAGTTGCATCACCTAGTGGTAGCAGGACCAAGATAGAGCAATACCTAGTGGTAGCAGCTATTAATGGTAGTAGCACCTAGTGGCAGCAGCACCTAGATACAGCAATAACTAGTGGTAGAAACACCTAATGGTGGCAGCAACTAATGGTAGCACCACCTAGTGGTAGCAGCATCTAAATACAGCTATACGTAGTGGTAGTAGCACCTAGTAGTAGCAACACCTAAAGAAAGGAGCACCTAGAGGCAGCAGTAGCAGCCTGACTGAGGCCCCACCGCGTAGTACCGGCTGCTGCAGGAGGTCTTGACAGAGCCGTACTTGTCGCAGTCGCCCTGCATAAGTTTAGTCAAATTCAAAGTTCTTGCATAAATCAAAACTTAACACAAGCGTGAAGACATACATGCAAATATTTTTAGTGTACCATATGAACAACACTGAAATATAAAAACTTATCTATATGGCATGGATTCCTATAAACTCAGCAGTAGTATTCAATAGGCGGACCGCTGTCCAAATTTGGACTTCACAGTGCAACTGTTTGGATCCCTTACATTAATGAAACATTTCCGGACATCGGTAATTTGGTGACACTTGTAAGCAATTAATATCTACCTTCTCAATTAGGCAGTATTTTACATTAATAGATACGCCTTTTTACCCCAGTTTCTCTATCACTTGTGAATTTTTTCATCAGGTGGAAAATATTTTTTCTCTATCGTCCATTCCATGTTTCATTATTATTATTATTCTGGGTGAGTAATTTCTAATTTGAACTTTAGAAACATATTTTGGAGATTGAAATGTGTGTACGTGCAATTTAAAATAAATTATGTGCTAATACCAGATTCATAAGCTTACATATTAAGCTAAGACTATCGCCCAGACCATTGACATGTAGGAAATTGTGTTGCTGGAACTTCTCCAAGAGTAACCAAGTACCTCTGCTATGAAGTATCAATAGTACACAAACTGCTATGTATGAAAATGTGACCAAGTGTTTGTATACCAAGTATACTACACACAATAATACAATCAGTCTACATTACACTATGCACTTAGCATGCAACACAGTGTAAACATCACTCAGTTTATTCAACACACGACATTGAATATAATTATCTTACCTCACTAAAAGGGAATGTAACGCGACATCTTCCAGAGCAGCTCTGCCTTTTTCCTGTGAAAACGCAAAAAATCATTTAACAAAATTTACACAGAACTGAATTATCTCAAGAACTTGGCTCTGATGTTGAGACTGAATATCTGAAAAGAATCCAGGGTCGTAACTCTTCTCTTCTTGTAGGGGATCTTGATGTAGGTAACTGAAGTTACTGGTAACTATAGAGGTCACTTCGATTGTACTGTGACGGGTAAATGGGGTATTTGTTAATTCTGGGGGTTATTGATAATTCTAGAGGTTACCTCAGTACTATTAAGGGTGGTAACATTTCTTACAGAGATTCAACTAAAATTGTGAAATTCTTATATCCAATACACGAAAGCTTCAAGCTACAGCTGAAGTTAAGCATATTTTACTAAAGTACTGAAAGCGCTTGCAAGCCTTGAGAAATCCAGATTTTCGGTGGTGGTGACGAAAGTAGTACACGACAGTGATCACTTGAGTATGATTTAAACTTCTTAGTGGAAATACATTGCAAATTAACTGCATATACAGTCTCATGAATTGTGCCCACGGTATTAAAGTGATCGAAAGCAAGAAAGCAGTTAGCTGCAGGTTTAGTTCTCGTTGCAAATTAAGTATGTCTAAATACAAATTTAGCATCAGTAAATACAATTTTTCTGTGCACTAATATAATTCACCGTATGTGAATTTAAATTTAACATAAATAAATCTAAATTTAGCATCAATAAATACAATTTTACTCTGCTCTAATACAACTGACATAAATGAATACCAATTCAACATAATTAAAAATGGAGTTCTCGTGCCCAAGCAGAATTTAGCATGACTGAATTTAAATTTAGTAAGACTAAATCAAAATTTCACATAACTTTCTATACATACAATTTTAAAAGGACTATATACACACTTCAAATCGAATAAGATTGCTGTCATTGCTGTCGACTCTGAACGCATCATATTCAAAAAATGACTCGAAACTTTTATTACAGTCTGTCGAGGAAGATCTTCCTAGTTCCCTTTTGTTTTACTAGTTGAAAAGCCTTCATTATTTGTACCTTTTCCCGGGGTAGAGACGGAAACTCAGCCAAACTTTACCTCAGACCCCAAAAGTAAGTGTTAATGAGTGGGGTTTTGTAATGTGCATATTTTACATACATGTTCTGGCACCGCGCATAGAAGCATCCTACAATGCTGCCACTCACCAGCAGTTCCAAAGTCGATCTTGTCGAAGGAAGATGTAGAAGCTCGGACACTTTCCTGGGGTGAAAATATTTCCATATTATTAGTTTAAGACGAAATACCAGCAACCTAAATCTGGGTTTGGTTACATAGGTGCATGTAATATTCAAACATTTCTCATTCAGACGTTTGTTGATATATCTTTATAAGGAGATTTTTTTATAAATTAAAAAACTGGTTTAGTGGTAGTTGATCATGTTTAAAAGGTTCTGTAAACATTTCATGTTTAATCGACTTTTTGTTAGTTTTAACCTTCAACGTTCTCAAACCAATAATAGGTTTGACTTCGTTCCCTATCGTACTGTAAGCACGAGTAATAACTTATTTCAGATGTGTATGATGCAGCGGAGGATGTTATGCATGAATAATAGATAGATAAAACCGTTGTATAAATGACATATATTTTTGCACATTTGTAGTTTGATGATGTAAATTTAAATAAATTAAAAGTACTATGAAGTAACAGTAAAATCAAGTCAATGGGTTAAATGGCGACATGAATTAAAACCAGATTCCATTTTCAAAATGTACATATAATACAATTTTGTTTTGTATTGGTTAATACATTTCGTAAACAAATTTTTCATTCTCTATACTACTTCTCTATTATTAAGTGTACATATGTGTAAACTAATTTTGCAATCCACAGTTTACCTAAAAACCTCACCTCTAACACATCAGAAAAGGAGATCTCGGCGCAGGCCACGGCCACCAGCAGCAGCAGGCATATGAGAGATGACTTCATCATTACTTCCTGAAGTCTTGGAACAGCTGAAAAATAAACATTTTCATTAATTCAGGCTGCAAAATAACAACCATTGTCATTAATCGAGGCTTCCAAATACCAACCATTTCCAATCATTAGGTCTACAAAATAGCAACCATTTTCATTAATTCGGGTTTCGCACTGAAGTGCATCCAGATCATTTTACTTTGTTTACCACGACTGACTGGTGTTAAAACTTGAAAACTTGACAGTATGACAGTACATATTGTAGACTTCATGACATACAAAAGATATGTTACAGTAACTGGAACATTGTGGTGTAATATAAGCTCACTGCAACTTCTGACCTCATGACACAACAAATCTACCTTACAGGTTCTGGAAACTCGAAACCCACCTGAACAACAGTAGGCGTGCGTTAAACATAACAGGGGAAGCTGTTGTGCATCACGTAGCTCCGAGCTGCAGCTTTTATAGCTGTTAGATTTTTTGTGTGGGATGTAAATTCCACCTGCATGCTGCAGGTGATGTACAGCTGCAAGTGAAGTACAGCTACAAATAAATTGCATCTGTGTATAGCGAGTACAAGTTATTTAGGGTAGCTTGCCAGCTGCGACTGGCCCAGCGCATTGAGACACGAAATACCAGAGATATGAGCTTCATGCGAGGCTGATAATACGGTTTTTCGAATGGAGTCTCCTCAAAGTCACGCATGGAAGGTGCTTTGTTCGATCCAATGGAGGAATTTGTGAGTCTGTTGTATTCAAACTCACTAATCAGATACCAACTGATACACGCGTATACTGAAAGCAAAAAGTTATATGGAAGCTTAGTTAAAAATATATATATCAACGTCCATGATCAAGGAAGAACCTTGAGGTTGCGATCGGAATTTTCCTTGATAATTTTGTATCGCAACAGCTGTGTTCTGTGCGCCACAGCTTTTGTTTAACAAGGTAAGAAAAGCATCCTGTTATTTCATAGTCATTTTTTTCTGATGGCCAGCCATACAGTAGACTTATTTAGACTGTCATATTTGTAAAGCTGTCAAGTTAGCAGGATTTTTTGTCATGATGTCACGTTAGCAAGAAATCGTGTTTTTGTCAGGATGTCGCGTTAACGGAAATCTGTGTTCTTGTCAGGATGTCAAGTTAGCGGGAAATTGTGAATAAGAAAACAATCCATGTCTGAGTTTAAGGCGTTTTCATTAATCCAGGCCTACCAGGGTGTCTAATCCAGGCCTACCACTTGTGGAAATCACTCGTAAAACAGAATTCTTGGATCCTGATACTTGTTTTAATTACATGAAATAATCTTGGGATAGAACATTTCCACTGAGTCGACATAAAAATACATTATGCTTAAACTGTTCACTTATGTTCCACGTACACACTGTGCAGTAGACTTTTTCATGACGCTAGTAAACTTTTTTTATCGGACTTTGTAATTATGATACAACACAGATGATTCTAACTGTGATTCTTGTTTAACTTTGATTCTTGATACCATACCGAAAACCATCACATTTCCCTCCCCAAAACTGTTCCGTTTTCATTATGCAGTTTGATTTTAAACTTTCATCAATTTTTCTTCTCTTAAGCTCGTAAGCTATTTACTGTCGCTACAATGTACATTCAAATTAGAATTAACACTAAAAAATTTTTTGCTTTAATCGTCTCCTTACCTAGACGATTGGAAGTAGTAGATTAGATAGATTAGTTCTATGAAATGTGAGGTCATTTTGGGCAGCTATGACTGTAGCAATCGTTTGGAGGAAGAGCTTGTGCGACAGATGCTTGATTAGATCTTCTCAGACGCCACCTTTTCTTGCCGTCTCTGTTAATTCCTGTTGGGATGAGTTTTGTCTGTCATTTTTGTGACACTGACGACCCTAGGTATTAGCAAGGTTGTGTTCATGAATTGTAATCGCTATTTCAGGTCTGTGTACAAATAATAGCTAAGCAGTAAGTCAGGCCTGGTTGGCAAAATATCGGTCGATAGTGTAGGAAGAACATGAAAGAATTAGGTAGTGTCGTTTGTTTGCTTGCTCGCTCAGGTAAAACTGGGCTTACAAGAGCGTAGGGCGCCCACTTACAGAAATCAGCGAATAAACAGCAATTGTCACAAAAATTGCAATAATGTAGCCTTTCTTCATTAGAATCTGACGTCTTTAACCTTTACATGTGATGGAAAGTTTTTGTGAACGTTGAAGGTCGCCAGTGTAGCCAGACTCTCCAGTAGGGGGAGGGAAATATTTATTCGTTCATGTTAAAATTTCTTATTCATTAAATTTCTGATGAACAACAATGGGATATACCAATTCTATATATGAACACAAATGCATGAACTAAACATAAAATATATAAATCCATATACTAAGGAACGAATAAATCATAGTAAATAATAAATTTATACACCAATTGAAGGGTGGAAAGCACTAGTGGACTACTTGCATTTTTTCCCATGGTAAATATAATATATTTTCCACGGGAAAATATGCAAGTAGTCCACTCCCATGCTGTCGCTAACACAGCGCAGACAGAGGCGATTACGATCCAGTAGTTTACTATATGAAGGGTGGACAGCACTAGTGGACAACTTGCATTTTCTCCTGTGGGAAAAAATGCAAGTAGTCCACAAGTGCTTTCCACCCTTCAATTCGTATATTTAGTTGTAAAAAAAGCTTTCGTGCAGAACAAAATACTGATTTTGATGACACGAAACACGGATTGGATGAAAGTTTTGTCACTAGAACTTTCTAATTTGATCCAATAATCGTTGTCAGTAGTCACCTTGAGATGTCAAAATACTAGCTGGTTCTGTAAACACTAAGAAATCATACAGTAATGTCATAATAATGGTGTTAGGTGGATAACTCACAAATTTGGTGAAAACTTTGATTATTTAATAGTGAAAAGGTGGCTATAGTTAGAGAAAATATAGCAGCACCTTTACATTTCATTTTCAACTATTGCTTTATTTATTCAGATATACATAATATTAGGAACTGTTGAATACAAAATAAGATCTGGCGCACCACGCAACATTTCCCCTTGATCCTTCAGAAAAATTAAACGACGAAATTAAATGACATTCCGATCACCAGAAAAGAGTTAAACGAAGATTCACTAGCTCCAGGGACTAATGTTACACTAGGAACGATAGGCAAAGAACTCCTTAGAGATTAACTGAAGTCACGTAGTCCTAGAAAAACTCCACTGTTAACTAAAAGGCATAGAGATGCCTACTTAAAATTTATTTCTCAACATAAAAATATCCCCGATATATTCCAGGAAAATATTCTATGGACAGACGAGTCTGAAATTGGATTTTTTGGATGAAATTCACTAAGCCACGTTTGGAGAAGAGACGTTACAGCCTACGCGCAGCAGAACACAATTCCTTCTGTAAAGTTTGTAAGTGGTAACATCATGATGTGTTTTTCCGCAAATGGGACTGATAATTTACATGTGAAAGACCGTTAATGAATACAGAGATGTATCAAAATATTTATAACAATGATGTACGGGATTCTGCAGGAAAGCTTTACCTCCATGAACAGTGAGTTTTACAACAGGATGACCCTAAGCACACGCTGAAGTCTACCAAAAAATAGATTGTAAATCACAATTTAAAACTACTTGAATGGCCAAACCAATCTCCAGACTTTAACCCCATTGAAACTTTGTGGTGTTCTTTGAAAATTAAAATCCATTTAAGAGCTCAAACGAGCATTTCAGATTTCAGGGATATTAGTAAAGAGAAATAGGGCAAAATTCCTAATAAAACACATAAATCATTAGGAACTACAGAAAAAGTGATTGAAGTCCAACTGTATAATAATTTTGTTGTGAGATATTAAATTTTAATTGTCTATTATTTATGTTCTGTACGAATGCTTTCTTCACCCCTAAATATTCATAACTAAATATAAATTCCATATATACAACAATTAACTCATTTCTTTTGTATATCTTTAGTTTATACCTGTGTGTACAACTATAGTATCGGTACATACTATTTTAGTTGATTAGAAATTTATTAAATAAAAATTTTTAATATATACGAATATCCGTTCCCCTACTGCATATACAAGTACGCGGCTTCCCAGTTGATCATTGTAAAAACTAGAAAATGTCTCCCGATACTGACACTAGCAAGACCATACAAAACTTATTAAAAATGGCTGCGAAAGAAAACTATATTTCAGAAGTTATAGCAAGACTATTATATGTTTTTATTCAACAACACCTTAGTTGAAAGTTATCGTGATAGAAAGGACACAAATAATTTCTTTAAGCAAAATCTTTGGATTTTGACCCTAACGCAATTCTTAATTTTTCGAGACTCTAAGTTCCTTGGAAAGATTTCAGTGAATGTTCAATGATTCACTCGTATCAATTAGTGTTTCTGACTTGACCTGGAAGTTCATTTACGCATGTAATTATTTACCAGCAGTGTATGAAAATAAGTAAGTTGGTAATCATTATCAATTTTATTTCAATTCTTTTACTTCCAATTTACGAGTTTTTCTTGGAGAAAACTAAAAAGAAAATATACTTATTGCAATTTAGTGTACACAGTACAATTCACAACAAGCACGACGGTTGGTAGCAGTACCGAGAGCTGCCTTCACTAAGCAAAGTGTTTGTACAAAATTTAACGTATCATAGATATGCTTGAATAGAAAGATGCAATAACCATGCCAACATAGTTAATAAGCTAGCTGGAGTGCACTGTGCTCCTTTTCTTACAACCCAACCTACTGCAAACTGATTGTAAAGTACAATCAGACGTCGTTAATGTCCACACAAGGTGCAGGAGTTCGCACCCAGCATCTATCCCGTATTGATCATCTGATAACTCATTCATGCAGCTTGATATGCCTCTCTAGTCGGAGGATCTTGAGTGGTGTAACAATCTCATGGCGGCGTATTGACTCCACCGGCTGCACGTATTAACTCCTCTGGCCTACGGTTGCGGACGGCGATGTGGGACTGTTCGATTCGCTACGAGTGTGATATACCGGCCATCCAGACCTGGTTCGACAGCAGTATGGGAAACCGCAGGACGACCGCATTTTCAAGGTGGGTTGCAGAGACAATTAGCGCAGTGTCGTCAGCTTTAACACGTTGACTCCCAAGTTGTACGTATGTGTACCACTTAGGTTAGGTTCTGTAATTTTTTCAGATACTTCTAGTGACTATGCGTACAAAGTGAAGTTTTACACCAATCAGGCAATCGGAGGCAACGTGTTAAAAAAGGTTGTACATCAATATTGTTACGATGTCCACCACTCCTTCCTGGTAAATAAATATGAAGAGTTGCGAAGGGTTTTCGTATCTGGGTTGAATCTTTTCTTGTAGAAATAATACTTTAAGTACAGTAAAGGGAAAATAGATAATTTAATTCCGAACATTACTATTAATTGCTTATCTAAAATTGCTAAGATGCCTAACAGGTAAATATGAACTCGTAATTTTGAATTTCTAGCGATATGTCCTACTGGTGAATATTAACTAAAAGTTATGAATAGTTGACGTTATACTTGCTAGGATAAAGATTTCTTTTCTTTCCTATCGAAGAAAACCTTTCTGTTGATAATTTTATTTCCTTTTATAAGTCGCTAGATATGATAGATATCCGTCATGGTAAGATTAGTCTTTCCTTAGCTATAGAAAAAACCTAACTGTAGATTTGTTTACAGCCTTCGAACTTCGTTTCCGTGGATGCCAGTGGGTTCGACCTGGCGTAGCGCTACAGACGTAATTATGCGTCGATTTTTTCTTGCCCCCCATTTACAGGTCCCGTTTTTAAAGGTTTATTCTAAGAATTTTTCTAGTGAGTCTTCCATAGCACAACTTCAATAACACGAATGGCGTTGTCCTGTGGCGCACAAGGTGAGATAACGAAACCTTACATCTGCCGGCCAAAGCTGGAGATTATCTTCAGCATGAGAGGAGAATGTCTCGCAGAAGGAGAGGATCCTCATTTCTCTGCTTAACAAGGTGTTCTATGGTCGACACAAGCGTTGAGAATGAACTCAGACAGACTTCTAAGGAACTTTCATTGTCATAAATCTCGACAATGTGCTACTGCGGCTAGTAGGTGCCTCTACGCAACATGCTGAAGAAACTACGTTAACCGGAGTTCACAAAAATCAGTCTTTCTATTGCTTGCATTTTGATGGTTTATGCGTCTGAAGAAAGTAGCGATGACTGTTTTTATGATCACTCGAAGTTACCATAGCGCCGACAGTAGCTGAAGTCAATGAGTGCGAGGTCGAGTCTACTGTACAATGCCATTTTGGTCACTTCAATGACTACTTTAAAACGGTAAGGAGTGCTGTTAGGAACCTTGTTATGTAAATATGACGCCCTCTTAAAATGTTCACAACTTTTTCATTCCCAAATTTTTTATGAAAATTTGAGTGTTAAATGTTAATGGTATGAGACTTGGTATACATAATCAGTTATATGATTAATTTCCCTAACAAAAAATTTTTTGAACAACCGGGCATTTTTAAAATTTCAAAGAAAATATACGACACTTTTTAAAAATTTGTCAACCCGGTTTATTTCACAGCGCCATGGAGTTCACATGCAGTTCGTAAACAACTCTTACCGCCTTCGTAATCCACCAGATTACTAATTAGAATTGTTAAAATTATAAATTCAGCCTCAGCACCATGACACGGAACTCCCCCCATAATGATAACGAGGAAGATAAAATTAGTTTATAAACAGAAAGGAAAACATAAATTTTATTGCAAAGCAACTATCGAGGTCCTGAATTCTTCTAACTATCTAGAGCAGTGGTTCCCAAACTAGGGAGGGCGCCCCCCCCCCTAGGGGGACGCAAGGAGGATACAAGGGGGGCGTGAAGTCATCTGCTCAAAATTATTTGTTTAATTAGAATAATAAAATCATTCAAAGAACAAATATCTGTCATTACATACATGCAAAGTATAATTATAGCAGTCACTCCAACCCGTTTTCCATTAAGCTAGTTCTCTTTACACGTTTTGGACAAGTCAATGATACCAACCACACTGACGCCACTGAGGGACTCGTCACAAACTCCCAATACTCCATCCGGTCAACCTGAGCACATATTCCCCTTGTCCACGGTAGAGATTTATTTCACTCTTCAATTCTGGATCACATACGTGTATGAGTGACATTGTAACCTGGACGATTTGCAAGGGTAGAACGATGCAGAATGGAATGTCCTGTTGATTGTGTGAAATACTCGTTGTGATCGAAAGTGTGAAATGTGAATAATACGCAGTGAGTTTTGTTTGCTAGTTTGTATGTATGTGGTGAAGTGTGTGCGTTGATTCCAGTATAGGCGGCGAAAAGTATGTGTGACAAATTAAGTGTACTGTCTATGTTGCTGGGTTGATGGTTCAATCGCCATATCTATTCACTTAATAAAAAACGTTAATAAAAATCTCAGACAGCAGAAAGAAGCGAATCTAATATAAAAAAGTGGAAATGATAAAACAAAGCCAAAAACACGATAACAGACTAAACCACTGCAAACACAAACTCAACTCTCGACACGTAAACAAAGCTAAACCACCGTGCGTGCACTACTCTACATCACACCAAAAACGTACCATCATATCACAATTCAGTCATCGCCAAAATCGCTAATATAAGATCCAACAAACGAAGGTACATGAGCACAACTATGCCAAGGTCGACTGTATGCAAAACATCGCTCGTTAAATCAACACATTACATTACAGTATTACTGAGAATTTCGTGCGTGTAGTTTTATTCCGTTTGCTTCTTCTCGTTGTATTTTCCGCAGTTGTTCTCATTGGCATTATTGTTAAGATATAAGCCACGTTGTGTGCTGAATATTTTTGGTATGTTACAGATTTATGATTTCCAGTTGTGTGATCTATGTTATATGAATGTGTGGTGTGGTGCTTGCCAATACGGTATGTTATGTAACTACTTAGTTCCATGGTGCAGTTTATAAGTTTGTTGCTATTTTCACTTTGCAGAAATGTCTGGGGCAAAGAAAAGAAAGTATTCAGATGAATATATCAAATATGGCTTCACTGTTATAGAGAGGAATGGATTTCATCTCCCTCAGTGTGTCATATGCCATACAGTCCTCAGCAATGACGCCTTAAGACCTGATCGTCTGGAGCGACATTTGAGCACAAACCACAAAGCTTTAAAATAAAAGCCAAAGAAGTTCTTCACAGCCAAAGTGCGTCAGCTGAATTGTATGAAGCTGGACTCAAGCAGTGTTTTTCATCAAGAAACGTGGAAACTGGTGGAAGCATCTTACGAGCTGTCACTACTTATTGCAAAAGCAAAGAAGCCTCACTCTGTGGGGGAAGACTCTTGTAAAACCCAGCCTTTTGAGTGCTGCAAATACTGTGCTTGGGGAAGAAAGCCAAAGAAAGTTATCAAAGATTTCCTTATCAGATAACACAGTGAAGCGTCGCATTGACGAACTTTCAGAAGACATAAAAGAACAAGTTTTGGACAAAATAAAAGCATCTTGCTTCTTTGCAATACAGTGCGATGAAAGTATTGATGTTTCTCACCTCTGCCAGCTGCTTGTTTATTCTCGATTAGTGGATGAAGGAACTGTGAAAAAAAGAAACTCTTTTCTCAGTAGCACTGGAGACAATAGCAAAGGCCATCGATGTTTTTTCAAAGGTTGATGAGTTTTTCCAAGAGCACGGTCTTTCATGGGAAAAATTAGTCGGTGTTTGTACTGATGGTGCCCCATCAATGATTGGATCTCGCTCTGGACTTATGAAGCTGGTGAAAGAAAAAATCCTGCTGTAACTGGAACTCACGGTGTTATCCACAGACAATCATTAGCAAGCAAAACTCTGCCTGGTAATCTACGCAGTTCACTGAATTTAGCAATAAAAGTGGAGAATTTTGTAAAGAATAGCTCTTAGAAATCTAGGCTTTTCGCAGCTCTTTGCTCAGATTTGGGCACTGATTACAAGACTTTTCTGTTTCATACCGAAGTCCGCTGGCTTTCCAAGGGAAACATGCTGAGTCATCTTTACAAGCTCAAAGATGAAGTGGAAATTTTCTTGCAGAAGCAGAAACAAGACAAACTGTATGAAGCATTCAGAGAGGAAGACTTTCAGCTCTCACTAGCATACCTTGAGGACTTTTTTGAGGCTATCAACAACCTCAATTTGAAGTTACAAGGAAGAAACACAAACATCATTGCACCCTCTGATGTCATCAGAGCTTTCACCAAAAAAAAATTCATCTTTGGAAACGAAAAGTACAAGTTGGGAACTTTTCATCGTTCTCACATCTGAATGAGCTCTTATCTGAGAAGAGACACATTGAGTAGTATGACGTGACAAAAGAGGTTTTATCACATCTGTATTTCCTTGCTGAGGAATTTATGCACTATTTTCCAGATGTCTCAATGGAGAATTCTATTTGGACATTGGTGCAGAATCCATTTAAAACTGATGTGGAGTTGTTACTAGAATCACTGCAAGAGGAAGCCATCGATTTGAAATGTGACTCCAGCGCGAAAAGGGACTTTGAAACAATGAAGTTAGAAGAATTTTGGGTGAAATATCTCCCCATGTACCCAAAAGTTGGTAAAGAAGCACTTCGTGTGATTCTTCCCTTTTCTTCTACTTATCTCTGTGAAGCAGGATTTTCAGCTATTGTTGTTCCGAAAACAAAACAGCGCAATCGACTTGATGTAGAAAATGACTTGTGTTGTGCGCTGTCATCCTTCAATCCTAGAATTTCTGATCTTGTGAGGAAGAAGCAGCAGCATCCATCTCACTAAATTAGTTCATAAATTTTGCATTAGTCTCATGAGTCATTCCAAATTTTATATGCCATGTTTTCAAATTATTTTTTCTTAAAATTGCAACTCATTTTTGCCAATTTGCTAATGTTCAAACCTTTTTTTCGCTCACTTTGAACCAAATGTTTCCTTTTTAGTTACTTGAATGTATTATTATTTGTTTGAGTGGCTTTCATTATTAAAATGTAATACAAACAAACATGTTTTCCTGAACAATGCTAAGAAATAAATGTAAGAATCATTTCATATGAAAAAAGAGGCACTGGGGGCGTCCGGGTCTACGGGTAGCAAAAGGGGGCGTCAGGTAAGATAGTTTGGGAACCACTGATCTAGAGGACCCCGTAGCATATGGCACAGAAAACTGCCAGGGCGTCCACTAATAATTACAAATGCAGCCAGACGTCGACTTTTTCAAGAGGTTTCTAAGGGAGAGTAATTCTCACGAGAACTTCAACAATTTCAAGATCTACCGGTTAGCCAAGGAAGAGTTCGACAACTTCTATATGAATCTGCAAATTTTGTTTTTCGAAACAGGAAGATGGCCTCTGCGTTGACTGCTCAGCACAAGAAGTTGCATGTTGGTTGGGTAAAGGAAACTGTGACATGGATAAAGGAGAATTGGGAAAATGTGATCGTTTCCGATGAAAAAAGTTTAATTTTGATGGGTCCGATGAATCTCTGTACTACTGGCATGACTTAAGAAAGGAAAAGCACCCGTTTTCAAAAAGACCATTTGGAGGAAAATATTTTATGATCAGTTATGCTTTGGAAAAGCTGAGTTAGTAGTAATGGAAGGGAAACAAAACTTGGCGCGATAAATTTGTGTGTTAAAAGAAAGTTCTGTCCCATTTCTGAGTGAGGTACAGAACCATAATGTAATTTTTCAGCAGGATAATGCAGCCATATACACCTTTGAACTAACAAAAGACTGGTTTAAAACAAAACATTCAAGTTTTAATTAGCCTGCTAAGGCTCTCGACTTAATACCTAGTGAAAATTTATGGGAATTTTGTCAAGTCTAATACAATTGACGTTAATTTGCAGATAAAGAAAGTTTAAAGTGTTGCATTAAACAATAATGGAAGAAAATTCCCATTAGAACCCTTGGAAATCTAATTGGTTCAATGAACAACAGGTGTGTTGAAGTATCGCAATCTAAAGGGAATAAATGTAAACAATGAAGTTGTTACTTTTTTGGGTAAACACAAATTTTCCAATTTGTGTTATACGTGATTCCACCCTTAGAAATGCAATATTGTTCACAACGTTTAACACTCAAATTTTCATGGAAAATTGTGGTACAAAAAAGTTACTAAGATTTTAAAGGGTGTCTTATACTGATTGGCACTACTTTAGTCTTCAATTCTAGCTGGGTAGTCCAGTAGTTCGCACTCCAGTAATATAGTTGCAGTGTATATACGAGGGACGTTTATGAGTTTCATAACGCTGTGACAACCTGTATATGCCCAAGAGTGTAATGCACATCTACCAACGACGAAGTGATAAAATAAATTTTTTCTGACACTATGATGCTGTACAGGTGTGCAGTAAAATGAGTGAGATACAATTATCAAGGAAAGTTTTGAACCAACGGCAACTTATCCTCGTCTACGCTACTCCCTGGGTGGGAGGACGATATCATCAGACTGTTTTATAGAATAGAATAGAATAGAATGAGGCTTTAGTAACGAACCTTCGGGCCCATTCTTGGGTCGGATAATTACTTCGATAATTATTTGGTTATTTACCCAAGTCCCATGCCGTATTTCTAGCCGCATCAACCATGTCGGCAGCGGGATTCGAACCCGGGTATTTCCGCTCGCAAGCAGATTCGCTCACCAGTCGACCAAGCTGGTGATAAGCCAGAAATGTGCCAGAATATTATATAAGTTGAAATGTTTTTTAATGTTGTTTAACGTTTCGATGATGGCTTTTATTTTCTATCCTTTTTTATTGATCCTAAGATGTTACCAATTTTTCTTTCATGGTTGTCAGCTATGCGACGTTTTTATCTTTATTTTAAGATTTTTAATTCCTCGAATGTTTTTAATTCAATTGTTATTTACTTCTTCGCTCAGACGTTACTGGTTTCTCCTCGGTCTTTTGGTTCTTTTTTTCATGTTGGTTTGAATCTTTTTCTGTATTTTTTCAAATTTTCTCCTGTGGTTTTTAGTATCCCAAGGTTTTAAATTTATATATCCTATTTGTATTCAAGGCTTTTGTGTCTCAGGACTTACTGTACATAACATTTCTCTACTTCCTGGTCACAGATTTATAACGGAATTCTGGTAATAATTCACTAAAAAAACATTCATAATCTGTGTTGAATCACCGTGTTGATTATGCGACGGGAAAAATAAAATACCGAACATGACTTCTATTCTAATTTATTTGTCGACACAGTTTTTGGTCTGTTCTGTTTAAAGTTGATCTTTTGTGATGTAAGTACGACTGACAGGAACAAACGGACATACAAGTGTGCTTGTCTCCCACGCACAGTGCGAGGGTAATAAGAGACGGTCGTCCGAGTCACGTTCAGTACAACCGCAGCCTCAACAGTGTTGAACACAGCTCTGCTTATATCAGGTGGGTCATTCTGGTGGGTCATTATAGGAAGTCATACATGTACAGGCTGTTCATTAAGGTGGGTTTTGGAGATGGGTCATGCAGGTGGAGCGTACAGGTGTGTCATACAGGTGGGTCATGCACAACTCGTTTCCTTGTTTTTAACTTCATTTTTGTTCCAAATGAAACAATCACACAAAAAAAACCTTTCTTCTCTTTCAGCCTTCTAACTTCCCTGCATTTCAGATATATAAAAACTTGCCTTTTCTAAGTTAGGCCTATTTGTAGTATTCAATTTTAGAATGACCACGAGTAAGCAGATGCATTTTTGTAATGATGCAACAAGCTAGATATATAAGATAGACAAAATATACATGTCCTTAAATATTTATTTATTAAAAATAATTTGCTATCTTTCTAACGTAACGATGTCGATTTTTCTGAATGATAAGGATTTGTCCAGAATTTTTTGGATCCTATATGTCACCACCAGTTTCATGACCTGTGTTCGCAGGGTGATAGAAGATTTGTCTCCAAGATACTATCTCAACCCAACAAAATTTCTAAACTAAAGTTTCTAACTCCGTTCGTTGTATCGGCAGCTGAGGTAGATGAACCGTGAATAAAATAATAAAAATAATAATAATGGTTTTAACGATCGTAATAATAATTCTTTTTGTTCCAGCTCCAAAATTCCGTCTCTGCCCTGATGAAAGTGTCACTATCGTTCTTGCTGCTGCTGCTTGTGGTCATGGTCTGCGCAGACCTCACTTACGTCGACCACGGTGTGGTCAGTCAATCGAGGCATACGTAGTTTGGTCTCTTTCTTAACCCTCATGTTGACCAGGAGCTTGCACAATTCTGGCTTTGATCGTTGAAGTAAAGATGACGTTAAAGCAATAAGATTAGAATCTGCACAGACAACCTTCATCAATATAATTAACTCTTTGAATGTGGGGGAAGTCTATACAGAGATTCATTAAAAAAGTTAAATGAGTTCGATTTTCAAAGACTAAATGAGGGTAGAATGTTGGTAAATAGGGCAATACTTCGTAATATTATTATTGAAGTTTTTCTGTAAGAAGGCAAGAGTCTAACCAGCACTAAAATATGTGTGGTATTTAGGGTGAGATACCTGAGGGAGTCACGCGAGGTTATTTAGTATTATTACACACATATACATATTACACATTTGGTGTAATAATTTAACTTTTAATAATAGACTGAAGAAAACAAATGAAGAGTAGAAATTATTGCACAGGTAAGAGAGGAGGCAAATAAATAACAAATTATCACACAGGTAAGAGAGAGTTTAAATAAATAATAAATTTTTGCCCGAGTAGGGAATTGTGTAAATAAATAACACGAGTAATAGCTCAAAAGAAAGAGAACGCAAATAAAACAGTGATCACCACACGAAGACACACGACAGGCGCTCAACCAGGAACAGAAGTCGCCTGATATTCTCCTGGTTTTAGTTTCGGTTCCTTGATAGAAAATGCATTTTATGTACGCATCCCGTTTTGGGACACTGCGTTGAAACTTTCCATTGTGTGCCTAGCCTCATCAAATGCTGAGGAAATTTTTCTCTTTTATGAAAATGCAGGTGTGCTGGAAACTGGATACATTTCATAGAAACTTTCCTTGAACTCGAATATTTCTGTGCAGGAGTTAGGACGGTCTTCACTGATTTCGTTCTATGTGGTGGACGTCGGCGCCCAGGGTGAGTTTCTTTGTTGTTAGGTGCAAATGAGCTCTGATGAGCTAATTTCATCACATACAAGATACAAAACACAAGTGTCATGCAGTTATGTATCAACATCCATGTAAAAAAAGCATAAAGCACAAGTTGTTAGCGACTAATTCTCTGTGACGAAAAATCCCAGTTGCAGTATAACTCACCATTTTTCACTGGATTTCGAAGCTAAATAATTGAATGAAATATTATACGAAGCAAGAAGCTCCCAGTTCATGTCCTGATGACCGTTATTTTTATTGTAAAGATTCATCTTGACACAAGTTATTTTATAAAACATTCTCTGTGGGATATAAGAGGAACAATGAAACATAATATTTATGTGTATTGACTTCTTGCTTATAAATGGTGAACTTAATTTGTTGACAGAGATGAGAGCCGAATGCAACGGACTGTGCCGCTACACAAGCATCACGGTAAGGAGGCGTAGGGCTGAACATCACCTTCTGAATGCTCAACCAAATGTTGATGTACACGTTTTCTGGATGTACGAAAGTGTTTTCATGTTTCACCTAATGTCCTGAAGTACAGGCACTGAGTTGATCTGGGTAGTAGTTAATACAGGAGTTCATGTCAATATACACCAGTTATCGTCAACAGTCAAAACAGCAATCGATCAACAGGAATATTAAATAATTTAATAACAAGTACTGATAAGCACAGTTATTAAGCATGTTCAAATATTTTGAGTATAACAACATATATGAACAAATATGTCGATTGAATAAATTTACATACTTTTTAATAGCATTATAAGTTTTACGTGACATATTCGTTGCTCACAGCTGAACATTTACTGATATTATAGAAAATGCTGCAATGTAAACATTAACTGAATATTAATAACAAAGCAAATATTACAGCGGAGCTTTTTAGTCATCCATATACCCTTATGTATTTCACAAGAGTTGTTTCAATGGCTTTTGGTATAATAATTTTATTGGAAAAATCTATTTTAAATTTTAAATTGAATGGATAGTTGTGCATGTATTTATTCATGTATTAAGTTAATCACTCGTATCACGGTCAAAAAAATGAATAGTTTTTACTTATACTGCATTCCCACTGAACTTAGCAACTATGCTTGAACAAGTAATTACTTTTCCGTAACTATGCTTGAACAAGTAATTACTTTTCCGTTGTTTCGTCTCTGTACAAAGACCTTCTACCTCACTAATGTTCCAAGTATTTCTTAATACAAGTCGGACAACGGTTAAATTTTCAAGTTAAATTACCAGCGGTGTTTCCATCAAATTTTGCTGAAATCCTATTTCAAATTATTTTGAATACGTGTGCAGAATTATCCTCAACTTACAGAACAAATTAACTTATATCGCTGTTCAGGATTCACATTTGCATGTTTCTGAACATTTTCGCATATTTCAGTAGAATAGGATCCAATTTAAGAAACAGATGATGTTATAGTGCAACTAGTGAATTACACTGTGTATGAGCTCCTGTGTAAAAGAATTTGACGCGTGCAGGATCCCTGTGAGAAGTACGGTTTTCTGCGCTCCAGCTGCTTCAGCTTGGAGAGCAGTGGATCTGCCAAAGATGGCTGCTACTGCTGCGTCAGGTTGTCGAACTGATGGCTGTCATGTCTGTTTCACGTCATAAATACTTCTGTCGACTGCATTGCTTCAATTATTGAAAATAAACTGAGCTACTGTCTCCCTTATAACTGTGGGTTAATTTTCTGTTATCTTTTTTCGGAAGGTTGTACATTCTTATATCCGGTGTGACCGCCGCCAGCTTTACGTTTAGTCCCAAATTACATTCACTAGTCATTGGGCTCTGTCTTTGTAATGTAAGCAATTTTCTACACGGATTGTTACAAGCTGATACTAGAGATCTTATTGTTATTAAAACTCTAATAAATTCTAACGTAATGGCATTTTTCCATGTCCTTAACGTTGGCAAGGTATTTTATTATGGGACAGAAATTGATGTAAATTTTGTGTGGCTTCGTATTCATGATAGAACAGGCTAACTAGGACCCTCACAAGACGTAGTCGTCCGCTCACCCTTGCGTATAAATGGATAGAGGAGGCTGTCTGGGATGTTCAGGGAAGAATAAAGCCCTCATTGTGGAGGACCTGTCGTGCTCTTCTACGGGTAGCTAACCTATCTTTGGGTTCACACTTGATACCCACCAGTCAAAGTTGAATGTAAGCAGATGTGACATTTTCCATGCAACATAGGCCATACCCAAGCAAAGGCCTCGACAGGCCGTCTAACCAATGTAAGGGTTGTTGATCGGTATTAAACTCGCGGTGAAACACTTCGGACTTGCCTACCTGGCACGTGAAGTCTGAATCCAGTGGATGCAAGGGGTAAAAAAACACAGGCGGATATTAAAAGATGATGTTCGGGTTAAATTTGCTGACCTATGGTCGTTCTACATATGTACATCCATCCATTAATTGTAGAATGTCAGAAAATGCAAGTGTTTTTATATGAACAATAAATTTCCGTAATGCAACATCAGGTCAGAAAATGTACCACGTGGGTCGCCAATTGCACTCACGAATAGTTTCATTATTAAATTTATAAAAAATAATATATATAATAATAATATTTATTATATATAATAATATTAATATATATAATAATTTAATTTCGTCATCTATTCAAATTTGCAATGATAATTTTCACTGCTGCCGTGCTTCTGGCTAAAAATCATGGAAAGGATGAAAAAAGTGTATGATTTCCCGAATACAGGGACTGATATTACAAGACTTAGATGCTCATGAGAGTTTGATGCCGCTTAGAAAGTTTCAAATAACGATATATCACTAATTTATGGAGATTATCAGCATTTTACGGGTCTTCACGAAGTGCATTCAATAATATGGAGCTTGTCAGAATTTGACACGTTTTTGCGAAAAAATGATCGTCACTATTGTTGATAAAGCTACAGTTCTACAACAAGGGAAAGTATAAAAAGGCCTTTAAATATTGTGTAGAAAGACAAACAATATTTACACAAAATTTTATGATTAACATCTCCGCCATGTTACACAATTATATTAGTTAGGTCCCTGCATGTGCATCATTTTACGTAGAAAGTATATTTTATGAGTTTCAAAGCTCCTGTTATGAGATGCAATGAAAATAGTAGTCCGTTCTTAATTATCAATGTCATTGATAATTTATCATAGGTGATCATATTTTACGATAATGCTGATTGTCTACTGTGTTCACAGGTTCATTAAAACAGGTACGAAGTTAACCATTGATGAGGGTGCAAAGCTAACCCATTGAAGTGGTTGCAAATCCAATGAAACTTCTGGATGACACAGAAAATGACAATAAATATCTTGCTCTAGAGTCAATCTGTAAAGTACTTGGAGAATAAACCGTAGAGTTTATTAATCTATAAAAGTTCGTGACTAGATAATCTAAGTTTCAGTAGCTGATGCTAAAAATTGATGTTAAATTCAATTTTAAACGAACTATACATGATATTTTCCTAATTTTTTGGCACAACTTAATTTCCCTCTAGCTTTGTATTATCCTTACGTTCAGGCAAAACTACATTATTTACTTGATATGTTGAATCCCACTTTTGGAACAAAGTTTTCTTATTAGCTTCTGATGAAACTAGGAAATATCAACTTAATAGTTAGGAAAACCTACTAACTTTTCACAACCAATACTGACTGAAATATAAGGGAAGGATTCACTCGATTCAGCCAAGCAGAAGAACGAAGAGGAGGTATGGAGATTACATGATGTTTCAAGAAATCAAATGAAATAGATAAAAACAATGAGCAACATGGGACCCTGAACCTGCATTTTAAAGACTTCAAACATGAGTCCTTTTCGATCAAGCTAACACAGAAACGTGATAGTACAGAGCTGGAATAAATGTCATTTGGGAATTGGAGATTCAGTTTCTGCAATATTTTTGCGAGCTGAATATACGGACTGAGCAACAATACGACTTGCATGTGTTGCGCTTCGAAAAGAAACATAGTACATAAACTTGTTTTTCTGATCATGGGAATACATGTCTGCACAAGGCAGATATTATCAGGAAGTGAATAACAATCGAAAAATACCTTGACTAAGTTTCAGTGTTGGTGACGTCACGGCCTCCAGTAAAAGTATTAAGTCATAAATACAGCAGACAACTTTAAATCCCGACGATGACTGGCGTTTAATGCAATGACGATATGACTAGATCTTCAAATAATGCGCTACAATTAACAAAGGAATTTATATTTTGCCTGATGTTACATTGTAGAGCTGAGTACGTTAGAAGCTGAGAGTAAGAGAAACTCATATTTCTCATAATCGGATAATTTTGCTTGAATTGGGATAAATTTTGTCTAGTTTCTCAATTTTGAGACAATAATTCGAAGTGCAGCTCAATATTTATTTACTGCCTTTCAAAGGACACTGTTTTCGTTCGATCAGCGCGTTACTCGTACAATCACTTCTATGTGTGGATAAGACATGTATTTGATATATTATTAATTGTTAAATATATTTCCATAACATATCCATTAAAGAATCTTGGGAGCAGAAAAATCATTGATAAATTAAGTTTTCGGTCATGTATTTCACTGGTTTCTGGAAGCAAATTTTCAGTTCTTTATTAAGTTCCAGCACAGTAGAAAGCTAGGAACTGGTGAGCTACTTATCCAAGTTGTATGCATTGTCATAGTAGGCGATAACAAAAAAGTAATGTCAAGGAAAATCTTACCCTGAATCGAGTAATATGTAATACGACAGCAAGAACTTCATTTATAGTGTGCTAGTAGACCCACACGTGAAAATCCACGTGTTTTTACTGCATTTTTCGTTTGATTCACCAGTGGACGCAGGCTTTACGGAGGAGTTTCCACATTGGAAAATGTGCCTTTGATATCCACAATACAATCCTTACAATACATGTGTACCTTACCGAGTTTTCTCCAATCTAAATCCTTAAGAGCGTGACAGAAAGGTGGACCAAGCAAGCATTAAACTAGGTATTATTATGTAGTAGAATTATATATTTAATGGTAGGAATTCTTCTATCGTATTCCTGTTCAATGTTCTTGTACTTATTTATAGAAATGTTGGAAAGTTTGAGTGTTATTTTATTTGAAATGTTGCTACAGAAGCTTTGACACATGTTCCCATTATTAGTATATTGTGCCGACAGTTACGTAGTGATTTCTTGCTAGCGTTCCCAAATTCGGTGAGTATTGTTGAATGTTAGTTTAATAAAGTAGAAATTGTTTCTGATTATAAAAAACACTTTTTCCCTCACTTGTAACTTAATATTTTTTTATTCATTATTTTTTCAAGTGTGGAGGTCGGGATCCCTCCCATTGGCGATTTATACGGATAAACAAAAATAGGTCGAGTAAATAATATAGTCATATACGTGTACGGAGATAGGTACAGTACAATGAATGAGTAAGGTACATATAGGGACATAGAAAAACACCAGGCACAAAGATAACACTGGTCAACATGTTTTTTGTCTCACGAGTACCAATAGTTGTACTTAATGCAGATTTTTATCCTGTTTTCAAATATGTATTTGAAATTTCTCCAACACCCACAGTTTTTTATTATGAATTCAATTTTTTGAAATAAATATTTTTCGTACATCTATCCATTGTAAATTGACAACTCTTAAAACATTATCAATGTGATGGGACCAAATAAACTTACTCAGGTGCAGGTTCAGACATGTATAGACATGTACAGTCATTCACAAAGATGAAGTGTTGTAGTACGCATTCATCAGAACGATGCCAGTGGTACAATACACGTGAACGAGTGAACACGTCATCGTGAGTGCTCTGTGTATATGAATTATTGTGTATTACATTTTTACTAATTAATATGAATTAGGCATTGGTTACAAAATGCCTAGAGTTTGTTTAAATCATCCTAATATTTTTTGCTTATATGTGGCGAAGTCACACTCAAGTCCCAAAGGCGAAACCTAACTCCATTAGTGAAAAAGTGTTATGAACTTTGTTTTGAATGTAAAGTGGGAGACTAAACAAGGACCTGGGATCCACATATCTGTTGTTTATCGTATTCTAGACTTCTCACTGCATGGAAGAATGGCACACGCCATATGCCATTCGCCATCCCTATGATTTGACGGGAACACAAATATCACTCCTCTGACTGTTATTTCTGTCTAACAAAGATTAAAGGAATTACATAGAAATCAAAACATACAGTGGTGTACCCTAACTTACAATTTGGAATGAAATCAGTTCCTCACTGCGAAGAATTGCTCATACCAAAGCCTCCAGAACATGTAACATTAGATGAAGAGAGCTCAGATTCTGATGAAAGTGAGGAAGGAAAAGAAAAACATATTGGTGATACAACGTTTGAACAAAGTTGTTCATCTGAGCCTCATTTATTGACTCAAGAAGATCTTAACAATCTCGTACGTGACAAAGTTATCCAAAAACCAGTCAACTGCTTGGTTCCAGATTAAAACGATGAAATCTTGTTCAGAAGAATACAATGATATGTATTTATAGTAATCGTCATTCGCAATTTAAAAACTATTTTTCTGAAGAAAATGGCTAAGTGTTTTGTAACGACATCCTGCACTTATGGAGATATTTGGTATCGTACATAGCCCCACAGAATGGTGTTTGTTCATTGATGCTTCTAAAATTAGTTTAAAAGCAGTACTTCTGCATAATGGTAATAAACTCCCATTTGTTCCTGTAGCTCACTCCGCTGGTATGAAAGAAACATATGAAAACTTTAAATTTATATTGGACAAGCTTCAATATGCAGTACATTAATGGAATGATTGTGGAGATTTGAAGGTAATTGCACTTGTTCTTGGTCTGCAACTTGGATACACAGAGTACTGTTTTTTGTGTCACTGGGATAGTAGGGACAGAAAAAACCATTACATTATAAAAGAATGACCTAAACGCGAATCATTCATTCCTGGACAGAAAAATGTGAAACATGACGCATTATGTAATCCTAAAAATGTGTATCTACCTCCGTTACATATCAAAT
Source organism: Trinorchestia longiramus (assembly GCA_006783055.1). Classification (NCBI taxonomy): domain Eukaryota; kingdom Metazoa; phylum Arthropoda; class Malacostraca; order Amphipoda; family Talitridae; genus Trinorchestia; species Trinorchestia longiramus. The sequence continues at coordinate 71,829 of VCRD01001039.1, read as the reverse complement.
TAGGATTAATGAAGAATTTCGTGAAAGGCATGGACAATAGCACTCCTGGTTTCATGTACTTAAAACAAAAGTTTCCTAAAATTAGTGAAGCAAAAATTAAAGAAGGAATATTTATGGGTCCACATATACGATCACTAATGCATGGCAAAAAGTTTGAGAAAGTATTGAATCCACTGGAGAAAGCAGCTTGGCATGCATTCAAAAAAGTTACTCACAGTTTTTTGGAAAATCGAAAGGCAGAAAATTACCGTGATATTGTCAACGATCTTATACCATCTTATAAACATTTGGGTTGTAATATGTCTTTAAAAGTACACTTCCTGCACTCGCACCTAGATTTCTTCCCTGAAAATCTTGCCGCAGTGAGCGATGAGCACGGCAAACGCTTTCATCAGGAGAATGCCTTTATTGAAACAAGGTATCAAGGCAAATGTAATTCAAATATGCAGGCCGATTATTGTTGGACCATCATCCACAGGCGACATACAACAGAAAATGTTCATTTCCTACTTTTTAGGTGAGTCATAATGTTTAAATATTGTGTAGTTAAGAATTTAGATAATATTAAAAACTGTTCGAAACTATAAATGCCTGTCTCTTGGAAGCCTTGCGTGATGGTGAAAAGCCGATATCATATTTGGATTTAGGAGAAAAATACTATCAGAATAACATATCTTTTTCTTTGAGACAGAAAAAATTTCATTTTTGTTCCACAGTGTAATTAATTACTTTTGAAACTTCGTTATCTCAAGTTAGTTTACTTTTTGTATCAAACAAACAAACAAAACAAACAATCTTTATTTCCAATCAAGTACCAGTCCATAAACACTTAGTACATTGGTTTTTCAAATTCTTAAGGTTAACATTCTTAGAGTAAGGGTGATGGTGAGCTCCATGCGACGATCCTGGGATGTGTCTATGGGCGGGGAGTTAAGTTGAGGTCTTACCGATAAGTGCGAGCTCACGGCGTGAAACGAGAAACAGCTCGTATTCATTGCCGGGTTTTGAACCCGCAGTCTTTCTGCGCAAGCAGAGACCCGATACATAACACGGGCCGCAGACCACTCGACTACGGTGGCTGCGGTATCATGGCAAAACATCAACAGAATGATTTCAACCGCCACAGCTTGATGTGTATAATATCCAATTTCCAATAAAATTTAACTTTCAGCTTGTTTATAACTCTCGTTTTCACATATAGTACACTACTTACAGTTCAAGTAAATTAAAAAAATCAACGTACCTTCATGCAGTTATACTGTAACAATCTAATAGTTCAATCTAACAGTACACACCCTAACAATTCAATTTAAAAGTAGAATAGAATAGGGCAACAAGAATGAACAGTTTGGTCTATTCCTGGACTACTTCTCAAGTACCATGCCATGTAACGTAAAGACATCAATCACGCATATGCACGTCGAATATTCATAGATATTTCAGCAACGTGCGCCAACCTTAATCATTTACAAACATTTAAATCACGTAAACAGACGAGAAACATACATACACAGGCCCAAAGAGTTAAGAAGGATAAGGAATTAGAACTTTACCGAGCTGAGGCGTTTTTTAACTATTTGAAACGATTGAATGTGACAATTGTGACTTCAAACGATTTTTCAAAATGTTCACAGTGCCAGCAAAAGCGATATTTTTATATAACTGGTTCCAGGTTCTGGTAATTTTGACTGAAAAAAGTTCGGAGCCTGTGTTTTCTTGATGGTTCTAATTATTAGATTGTTCCCATTATATCTGGTTCTCTGTCAAAACGCCCTTCTAGGGAAACATCATTAAAGCCATTGAGATATTCATATGTCTCGATGAGTTGACTTGACAGTCTTCTTTGCTCTAGGGAGATGAGTTCAAGCTGCTGAAGAACGCTTTTTGTAGCTGAGATGACAGAGTTACAGAATCATCTTCATTGCTTTGAGCTGACTTTTTCATTTTGTCAATGGAGGGTAGGAGAGAACAGTTGCAGTGCATATTCTAAAACTGATGCACTATTGCTTTATAGAGCGGTAAGATGATGTTTTTTTGACTTGTATTCAAAGTTCCTTGCGACGAAATCGAGAATCCTACTCGCATTTCTGACGTTTTTTACACTTGTTTCTCATGGTTGTGATTTTCAGGGAAAATGATACCAAGATCTCTTTGTAGCTGTACTGCTCCAACATGTGTATCATTCATTGTACATTGGAAATACCTAACATTAGCACCAATATACATAGCTGAATATTTGTCAATGTTGAAGCTCATTCGCCAGGTTTCTGTCCATTGATGTAGAGGATTGAGGTCTCATTGAGTAGTCATCCTGTCTTTTTTGGTCAACGCTCTGAGACAAAGTTTTGTCATCAGCGAATACGTTGATTTTATTTATGACCCAATGTCAAGATCGTTGATTTAGAATACTTTTAGATGATGAAGGGGAGAACGCTTAAAATGCTCCCTTGGGAAACTCCAGATCTAACGCGTCTAAGATCACTAGCTTAATTAAGAATTATCCCTCGTTGAGTGCCACAGTGAGGCTAGTTGGTATCCACCAGGAGTAGTAGCCTCGCATTCCATGAGTCTCCACTTTAGCAAATAGTTTTACATGGGTAATTTCATCGAAGCTCTTTTGAAAGTCGAAGTACACAAGGTCTAACGTTTCCGTAGAATCGTATATGCAGTTGACTTCTTCAAAAGAGTTGAGGATCGTTTGTTAGACCACAACGTTTTTCTTTGAATCCATGCTGAGTATCAGTAATCAGGTTATGGGTTTGAATATGTTTTATTGTACAGACTTTGAGAAATCCTTATTGTTTTACAGATGACAGATGTACAACTTATTAGGGTACAGTTATTGATCACTTGTTTGTTCTCCTCTTTGAAAATAGGAGTGATATTTGGCTGTTTCCAATCCATTGGAACAATTCCATTTTCAAGTGATCGATTTAAAACGTTTGATAGTGGTTAGCTAATAACTTTGGCTGTTTCTTTCAGTATTCAGGAGCATAGACGTCGGGTCCGGTTCATTTGTATGGGTTCGGAAAGATAAGCCGTTCTCCCACTTTTTCTATTGTGAATATGCCGATCGTCAGCATTTTTTCCAGGCTTAAAGAGTGAGTTTTCGAGATTTCAGTTAAGTCTGCACGAATGAACACAGAAATAAAGTATGTATTCCTAATTCTATCTTTGCTTCTATTGTCCGTTCTAGTTGAGCCATCAAGGTCGACCAGTGGAAGAGTAGTATCTCTTTTGATTCGTTTGTCATTTACGTATTTATAAAAGCTCTTCGAGCTAGTAAACAGACAGTTGCCACTGTAATTTCTCTATTTTGCTTTTTGTGTCTTATTGTTTGTATAACAATTTTGCAGGTGTGAATGTGTTTTGGACCATAGGGTTCTATTTCGTTAAGTATTTTGTATGACTGTTGTCTGACATTAATGAGGCGCTTAATTTCATGTGAAAACCAAGGAATGTTTTTGGTTGGTCTCATTCGCTGTGTTGGGATGTGATGCTCTGTGGCGGTCCCAATTTTTCTTTATGTATCGTGAAGAATTCCTCGGCACTTCTGTTCCTCATTAGTACTTCATAGTCAAGACTGTTGAGCTCCTCTTTCAATAATTCGAAGTTTCCTGTTTGTAGTTTAGAGAGATCTTGAGTTCAGCCCTATCGTAAGAGTTGTGGACTTAAGGCACGATATTTTATTCTTCACCACCAGCTTTTTCGATTGGTGAGCAAACTCGCTTGCGATACGAGAAGATCCGGGTTCGTCAGTATGTGTATGACCATCGCTTGGCTAGAATTACGGCCTGGGGCTCGTTCCTAATACCTTATTCCATTCTATCCTATCATATACCATAACTTTTAATCCAATTATTCTGAGGTCAGGGTTTGTAATGACGAGGTCAATGATATTGTTTTGTTTATTCAGTGGGTTCACATATGGAATTTGTATTTATCAGATCGATAAACTTAGAGCCCGGTGATCGAGTTTGACGAGTAGTCCAGTTCATGAAGCAGCTGATTAAATTTTCTCATGGTCAGTGCTTCATGAGGACGACTGAAAGTATTTACTAGAAAACTATAGAGTTCATCATCATCGACTGCTCTGCAGGTTGGGTTCCTATATTAGAGAACAATTTTTCTGGTTTTTCTTTGCCCCAAGTGGTAATGAGATGCAGAATTTCTTTTTTATCGGTTACTCGTTTAGTTTCAAATTGTGATTGCAGCTTCTGTTTGATGTAAATGATGGATCCATCACTCCTGTAACTGCTTGTCAGTCGAAAATTTACAACTGCTTAGCAAAATTATAGTAACTGTGCGAGTCAGATCAGTTGCCCCCGATCAGTTAAGTGTCGTTGAGGTATTCTCGCAAGTTGTCCTAGCAATTGGTCAAAGTATGGCGGTGGTCTGTAGACACCCCAGTCTGGCTTGTTCAACTTGATTAGGATCGATGCCAGTTTTTTAAAGAGATCGTAGTGTACAATGTATTGGAACGTCACGCCTAAATTGATGACACCTTTTTTACCCACATTTATTTGGCGGTTCATTAATCGGTCGGACCTGTAAACTCTGAGTCGTGATCTTTATTCGCACAAAAATGCTTGGTATGATACCCTTTTTGAATTTTTTCGGTTAAAGTTTCAAATTATCGAAGGTGTTCATCTTGGGCTTCATTTTCAATTACATGTGCCCTGCAAAGGACTACAATTTCGTCCACGAGCGTGCATCGTAGGTTTTCTAGTAAACAGTCAGTTTCAGTAACTCGTATTTTAGTTCGACAGAGTACCTTGCATCTTACTAACCCTGGCTTTAATTCTTTTTTCAGTCCTTCCCTCCTTTCATTGCCTTCCAAACGAGAAAGGCCATCAAAAAGTCCGGCACTTCTATCGCAGCCGGTCCTGCCAACCTCACTATACTCCACATCTGCGACCTCGGCCCCTCAGGCATAACCTATTTCACCAACACCTTCAACATCTCACTCTACCACGCCTCTATCCCTTCCATTCGGAAAACAGCCACCATCATCACTATCCCCAAACCTGGCAAACTATCCTCACTCAGCTATTCCTACCGCCCCATCTCACTCCTCTGTCCTGTCATCAAATTGCTGGAATGTTTGCTCCTACTGTACCTGGCGGCTGCCATCCCTCTTTCTGATTCCCAACACGGCTTCCGCCCCCTTCATTCTACCACCTCCGCCCTACTTCCCCTAAGTCACACTATAGCTATTGGTTTCAACTAGCACCGTCCTCCCCTCCGCACAACTATCATGACCACAGACTTCTCCAAAGCTTTTGACACCGTCCCCCACCCTCAACTCATCTCCCAAATTTCCTCTCTCCCCCTCAACCCCCCTATAGTCCGCTGACTGGTCTGCTACCTGAAAGCCAGATCAGCCAAATGCTCCTACCACCACCACCTCTCTTCCCCAGACCCATCCCAGCAGGCATACCTTAGGGTTCTGTTATACCCTCAGTACTCTTCAACCTATTTGTCTCCGACTACCCTCCCACTGCAACCTCTCATCACCTCATACGCTGACGACCTCACAGCAATAGCAACAACAATCAAAATCCGTGATGCCTCCGCCATCGTCTCCGCCCATTCCTCTGATGTCGCCACATGGCCCAACAAAAGGGCCTCACAGTATCAATAGCCAAATGCTAATCCTTCCTCTTCACTCCTGACACCCACCAGTCCCGAACCAACCCTCATGTCAGCTGGGAGAAGGCTGACCTAACACTCTGTTGGTCATCCAAAATCCTGGTGATTTCCTTTGACCCCCACTTCACCTTTACCCCTCACACAAACACAATCTGTGAGAGGGCCCAGCATAGGTTGAACATCCTAATAGCCCTTGCTGGTTCCTTTTGGGAACCAACAAAAGGAAACCATCACTTTCCCATACGAAGCCCTCATTAACTCAATAGTCACATACACAGCTCCCATCTGGTTCCCCAACGCTTCTTCCTCATCTATAACGAGACTCCAAACAATCCAGAACACCGCCCTTCGAATAGTCTCCGGATCACACAAAATGGCTTCCGCCTCATACTTTCGCAGGAAGACGAGGGTCCTCTCTGTAGCCGACCACTTCTCCCTCCTCTGCTCCCAGCACCTCCTCAACTGCTTTCTCCCTCACCACCCCAACTACTTCACAGTCACCAAACCCTCCGGCCCTCGTAGCATGAAACATACCCTCCAATCCAATCCCTCCATAGCTTACTTTCTATCTTCAAACGAGGACTGCCTTCCCTCCATCTATAGGCAATCCCTAAACTCCCTGCACTCCTTAACAGTTCAGCAGGTCATCTCTGCAGCGGGCCCCAACAGGGTCCTCCAACTGTCCCTCCCACCCATTTTTAAACAAGAGCGACCCCTTCCTAGATCCACCTGCACTCTCCTCTCCCAACTCCGATCGGGCCACATCAGAGCCCCGAACTCGTACCAGGCCGAATAGGAGCAGCGCAAGACCCCACGTGTTCTGCCTGCGGCGCCGCAGACCAGACCACCAGCCACCTCTTCAGCCGCCCCAACACCCACACCCACCTTATCTCTCTGGAGCTCTGGCTGGTTCCAGTGTCCACGGCAACCTTCCTCTCGTGTCCGTTCACTCTGAACCTACTTCTCTCCTCCTATCCGCCCCCACCCGAGCCTCACCCGGACCTCTGAGTCCCCCCCCCGGATCACCCGCTAGGCAAACAACAACAACATGCTATCCCCAATAAGAAAAGCGTTAGGTTCCTCATTGATCTTTGTTTCTTTATTCATGGTAGTTCGTCAATATTTCTCATTTTTTGTCCACAATTTTGTTAAATTTCGAAAAGGTGTGAAGATTCCACCGGGTTGGATATCAGATTGAATTTGATGTGGATTATGTTCGTTCGGTATTGGTATTGTCCTTTCTTTTGTGGAGTTCATTTTTTTCTCCAGTTCGTCTTTCAATACATTAATACAGTTCTGGAAAAGTGTTCTGGAGTGTGCTATAGACCAGTTATGTATTTCACTTATTGGCAGTAGAGATTGTACGTCCTTCTGGGGAAGAAGCTATATTTATATTAGGTGGGGACCAGTTGTAGATGGTGCTTCGATTTTGTTTATTTTTCGTAGAATTTCTTTCTGTGAAGTGTGGACTTCATTTGCTCCCAAGCGTCAAGTCACTGGTATGTGTTTTTCTTCTATGTGTTTTCACTGTTATGTTGCAACCTTTGTAGCTCTGCTAACTCCTCAGTCGTCAGTTCCTCTTGATTCCCCACGACAAAATCGTTGACATCGGCCTCATCCACCTCCGTCCTCATGGATTTTTGTAAGATAATTTCTTCCAGCTCGTATCTCAATAAAATCTCGTATGTTAATGCAAATTTTTGCGCGGAGTCCCCCTCGTATCTCAAAAAACTAGTATGTTGGGGCACTCGTATCTCAAGGTATTGCTGTTCATGATTATATTTTTGTACTACGTAAGAGCAGCTTAGAAAGGAGTACACATAAAATTAAAACTAATTTTTAGCGTTATAAACAAGGATAGAGCATAACTCAAGTTAACATCAAATAACAATTTTACTATTTCATTCGAGCAATGACTAGATGTTACTTATATTCGTGAAATGATGGTGTCCTACTCCAAAACCTGGAAGTTCTGCAGTATTTAGACATTGGTATTGTTTTAAAACACCAAATTAAATACTGTAATTATTTAGGAGCATTTTTCAAAATCTACCATTAATAAGAAATACTCTAAAAATATTAATTCAATAATTTGAATGACATGATGGCGTATAAAGCACAAGAATTTAGAAACACTGCGCTCTTACATACGAACGACGTGAAACATAATCAATAATATAAAATATTGTATTGATATTGTACTGAAACTGACTATTTCCTCAAGTTTGTAGATCATCACACGTGTCTCAAAGAGCCTCTACTCCACATCACAAGATAAACGGGAACAGTCGCTGTAAGCATTGCCGATAGTCTTAAGATGTTAGCATTAAGAATTTAAAGGATCTTATAATTCATGTATACCTAAATTGAATACATTTTTTTTGAGTGGAACAGGACTTCGTCTTTTGAAGGATAATGAGTGGCTTTATTCAGTATGCTGCCGTCCAGCTTCTGGCTAAATTAGGTTCCGATTTCTGGTAAAATAAATAAAAAATATAGCCATTCTACATTGAGACACCGTATTATATATTTCAAGCAAATAACTGTGTTGTAAGTATTCAAGTTATAAGTATGTCAAAACTGTTATGTATATAAGTAATCCATCTCTCCATCCAGACGAAATATTATCGTCCGTCACACTAGTGAGCGACTACGTTAGTGAAATGACTAGCCTTAAGTACTCCATAATTCAACCACTAATTCGTCTTCCAAGACCACTTCCTGCTTTGCAACTTCTCTTGTCGTAAAAGGAACTTCTGTTAAAGCAGCCGTTAACTCCGAACATGCTGTTTCGAACTTTAGGTATTTTATAGTGTCTATTTTATAATCTCATAATTAATCAATTTCATTAGTAATAAATATGCTATTCCTAGTCTTAAACACACCACTGTTACTGTGCTTGTTAGAAGCTTCTATGTGAACTTCAGCCCTCTTCTAGTCTATTTACAGTCTTATAAGACATATTACTAGTGATTAAACTTGCAAATGTAGGAATGAAATGGTTTAAGAAATATCGATAACCTTAGATTTCTAAAACCTCAAACAATTATTGCAGCTCTCATAATTTGTGAATAGTATCCATGCGCCAGTATATCATGCAATAACGCTTTGAGTGAGTTCATCATCAGATAACAAAACTTTGGATTGTCTTTCCTTTAGTTAGTTCTTTAGGTGAAGCGCTTAGATATTTTCGACGTTTATTTGCATTTATATGAAAACATACGTTACAATAAATTAATTCAACAACTAAAAAATAAGAAAAATTTCGAAAACGGAAACAAAATATGTACTGGAAAGAATGTAAGGCAACATACAGCTTGCAATTTTTCAGCAAGAAAGGTTGCAAAATGAAAAAATATACATAGTTTCTGTTATTCTAACCCTGAATTGTCGGCGCACTTTGAAAATCGATCACGTAATATTCAAGAAATAAGCCGTCAACTCAAACTTCTGAAGTGACCCTCCGAAATAACTGATAAACAAAATCACGAACACGAGCTAAGACTTTAGTCTTCGAAAACTCACTGTGGTCAGCACCTAGGAATTGAAAGCCAGCCACAGCATATTGAAACTACTGATAATTGTTCAAACTATCGTCTAATGTACGTTTAACCAATAACTGTTTTAACACATTGAGACGAATTGGAGAACAACATAAACTCTACAAAGAAACGACAGTACAAACATATAACGAACATAACCTACATGAAACCCAATCTTTTACTAATTCTGCTGGAATTCGTGAACCTTTTCAAAACTTTAACAAAAGTACAAAAAAATACAAAATTTGAATGGAACTACTCGTACTACAAATGAAAAAAACGAAGATCACTGAGAAATATCACGTATTTCTCATTAGGGATAGCATCATCCAAGGACAGAAAACTGAGTTCAAGCTTGCGTTAAAAGAACGTTAACCCAACGTAATAGTCCTTTGTTGAACACATGAATTAGAAAATGTTCTCCAATATGAAATCTTCCTATAATTTGAAGCGTTAATCACGAAGGTCAAAAATGAATCGAAGAAGACTATCATAACTAGCATTTTTCCGTGAATAAAGGACAAGAATCTAAATTCCCAGATTCTACTAATCAACGAAAAGGTAAAAAATGTGTGTACGAAAAAACATCATGTACCTAGACCTAATGTCCCATTACATTGGACACCATGATTTTCTCAAAAAAGATGGCATTCATCTTAATAAAGTTGGGCAAGGTAGAATGGGGAGTTTAGCGACTGTCGCCACTTTCGTACAAATCAATACATTGAAAAAACAAAAATGACAGTTTACAGAATTCGATAGGCGAATTGAAAGTAGATTCAGAGCGCCAACAAGGTAATGCATAAAAAATTTTGATGTCTGTTATCTTCCCAACAAGGAATTAGACGTTCATCGACGTCGCAGAAAAGTAATAAAGAGTTCAACGATCACATGTTTTTTTCCATGCAAACATCAATCGCGTATTGCACCAAGCCCTACATTCCAACAGAGAAAGGGAACGAACAGCGCACCCAACACGAGCAATCTAAAAAACGAACAGCGCTCCCCACACGACGTCATTGCTTAACCTTACCTCAGCAGAAGGCATTTCTGGCTCTGCAAGAAACATCTGCAAAGCCACAAAATTTTCAGCAACCTGAACACATAAATAAGGAAACATTGAGTAAACACGTACCATCCCACCACCAAATGAACGAAACAGATATGAACCCATCTCAGGATGAAACACAGACTTCAGAGATCAATTGCAAGCAAGAAAATAACAAAAATCAACCTCCTAAGACCCCTAATCAACAAACCAAACGCGGCACAAGGGAGCTACGGAAGGACAACTCACCGATCATAATTTAGGACAACTCAAGACACTGGTTAGCAACATGCAAAGTCTTGCACCGAAAATGCAGGCAATACAAGCATTTGCGTCTACGTTGTCGTACATCACAGTTGTCAGTGAAACATGGATAGATCTAAATAGAAGATATCTCCAAGTGGATATTGTATTGAAAGGATTCGCTTTGAATAATGTCAACAAACTGTCGTGAAGCAACAAAAGCGGTGGTTCCCTTACCTACATCAAATAAATGCTGCAACCACAATTCAAAGCTGAACGAGTAACAGAAAAAACGAAAATACTGCATCTCACCATCTAGTTGCATCCAAGAGAAACAATCGAAATTGTACTAGTGTACAGGTACCCAACCTGTGCAGCAATTGAGTATGACGAATTCTATGGGAACCTTGACAATATCCACAGTACTCCTGACGAAATACTAATCATGAAAACTTCATTCTGCCCTACATATACCGGACTTTTCGTCAAAGTCGAGCACGCTGTTCAAAGCTATTAATCTGATAAATACAAATTCCCTACAGCAGCAGGTCAACGAACCGACTAGACAAAACAATATTCTTGATCTCGTCATGACGACCAATAACCTGAAAATAATTCAATTAAAAGCTATGGACAAGATTGGCAAACAAACAAACAAACAAACAATCTTTATTTCCAATCAAGTACACAGTACATAGACATTTAGTAAATTGGTTTTTAAATTCTTAAGGTTAACATTCTTAGAGTAAGGATGATGGTGAGCTCCATGCAACGATCCTGGGATGTGTCCATGGGCGATGAGTTGAGGTCTTACCGATAAGTGCGAGCTCACGGCGTGAAACGAGAAACAGCTCGTATTCATTGTCGGGTTTCGAACCCACACGCAGTCTTTCTGCACAAGCAGAGACCCGATACAGAACACGGGCCGCATACCACTCGACTACGGTGGCTGCCACCAGATGATAGACTTTGCTCTCGAAGTACACGACCCTAACACAAAGACTCAACAAAAACACGCTTTCGATAACAAACAGGCAAACTTCGAACTATTCAAAGAAAAGCTTAGCAGCATTAACTACGAAGAACTGATGTTGAACATAAACGCCGAAAACTGCTACTAGATACTCAAAAAAAGATTGCAATTGCCACAGAGCACCATATCCCAACAAAGTGAGTGAAGCCAACTAATCACCCTCCTTGGTTTTCACAAGAAACTAAATACCTAATAAATGCCAGACAGCAGTCATACAGAACACTTCAGCGATACTAAACAGAACCCTATCTTTAAGAACATGGCTGCACCAGCAGGACCGTTAAGCGAGCGATAAAATCTACCAAGTGAAACAAAGAAATTTCACTTGCAGTACAAGCCAAAACTAACCCAAAGAGCTTCTACAAATATGCAAAAGACAGGCGACTCAGACACAGTATTGGACCACTGATCGATCCCGAGGGCTTAATTCAAACAGACAACAGAAGAACTGCCAGAATTCCTAATATACACTTTACTTTAGCGTTCACTCGCAAAAACAACTGAAATCCCACAACGTCATGCTTTAAATCCTCAAGAAATCTTAATAGATGGAGTATTTACAGTCGGTAAGGTAGAAAAACAGCTCAGTATTTAAAACCCATATAAGTCAACCAAACCCAACGGCCTTGCTCCCCGGATACTCAAAGAAATAGTTAAAATAATTAGCAAACACCTTCACTCGATTGCTTGAAACTGGTGTAGTTTGAGAGGATTGGAAGCAGGCAAATGTCACTCCAATTTTCAAAAAGGGCAACAAATAAACACCTGGCCCCTATCGTCCAAACAATCAAAAATCTGGCAACAGTAAAACAACAGCAAGACTACTCAAAGTTCGTATAGCAAAGCCCCTTCATGACCAAAATCTGAATACTGATATCCAGCGCGGATTCAGGAGAAAACATAGTTGCCTCACAAACCTACTCGACTTCTTTGGAGAAGTCAACAGCATGTACGACTGTACAAAAGTTCTAGACCTCGTATGTCTCGACTTCCAAAAAGCATTCGACATAGTTCCCAAGAAAGACTCATGATCAAAGACGAAGTACATGGAATACAAGGCATCTACATACTCGCGATGGATTCGAAACTGGTTCACAGGTGGCACTCAACGAGTGATGATTCACGATCAAGCCAGTGATTCGACCCATGTGACATCAGGAGTCCCCTAAGGGAGTAATTTATGTCTGCTCTTCTCCATCATCTACATAAACTACTGTGATGTCGGAATCATCAGTAAAATCAACAAATTCGCCTATGACACGAAACTCTGTCACAAAGCATCCACCGAAAGGGACAGAATAACTATGAAATACAACGTCAACCTAGGAAATGAGCTTCAACATTGATAAAAGTCCAGTAATGCCCGTTGGTGCAAATAACAGGCATTTCCAACACACGATGAAGGACATAACCATTGATACAGTACAACAACAAAGAGATCTATGTATCATTGCCACTGAAAATCTCAAACATGACAAACAAGGCGAAAAAACGTCAGAAACGCGAACGGTATTCTTGGTTTCACTGCACGGAACTTTAAATACAAGTCGAAGAACAGGACATTTGGAATAGGCACTGCAACTGTGGTCTTGTATTTTATTCTACAAGAAGATATCGATATCATGGAAAAAGTAAGCGTTAAACAAAAAAATGATTCCAGAACTCCGCAAACTCAGTTGAGAAAGATGTTTTTAACAACTTGAACTCATCTTCCTAGAAGAAAATAGACTGAGAGGACAACTCATTGAAACCTAAAAGTATTTCAATGGTGACAACGATGTTACCCTTGAAGGGCTTTTCGAAAGTGATGGTAACCAGAAATAACGGGTAAAAAACTAATAATACAAACCTTCAAGACATCCCAAGCTATAATGTAAACTTTTTTCCAGAAAAAATTGTTGCAACTTCGAACCAGCTTTCCCAAAACATTGTTTCTGCAGGCACTGTGAACATACTCAAAAATTGTCTTGCAAATATTGGATTAGGAACCCCCCAGTTTTATAACGTACTAATTCTATGTCCGTAACTCCTGGAGCCAGTGTATGATTGAGATATATGTATTTGACTGAAATGCATGTGCATGATTGAAGTGCATGGGCTTGAGTGAGTTGGCTTACGTAATTGATGTCTTTACTTTAGACGATATGGGATTTGGGTAGCAACCTCAGAATGGGCTAAACAGCTCGTTTCTATTGCCTTACTCAATTATATTCTATTAGGATAAAAACAGGCCGATATTTTGTTGATTCTTTTAGCGAAAAACTGACAAATTTGGCAACTATGGTTTTTAAGAGTTTTAATACAATTAGATTAGTTCATGAAACATTTCTACACTCAACTTTACTTCTCTATTATTCTCAATTGCTATATCGTGAGCTGATCCATTTCTGCGCTCAGAATGCACCACACGGGTCACGATAGGGCCATTTTTGAATAGGTAAAATCTCATGGGAGTTGTAGTCCCACCAGGCGCACACCATGGTTCCCTCCATGTCTAGGCTTCAACGCAGCAGTGACAACCGCTGTCAAACTGGCCGAGTGATGTTTGGGAAGCTTCGCAAGCTGCACTGACCAAGCCAAGGCCACACCTGTCAGGCTGGTATTGAAAAAATAGAAGTCTCATTAACTGAAAAACCGTAAAGTAATAATACTTATAAGAAACACTTAAAAATTATATCGATCGTTCAGCAGACTAGAAGAAAACGTAATCCAGAAAATGTAATAAAAAAATAATACCCACAAAAGTTTTGTGTTTGGCTTCCATATAAAATGATAATTCAGAAAGCAAGTTTTCTATAGGTTTGAACTGTTTGCAAAATTATTAGTTCAGAAAAATAAACTGAAAGAAAATTTTCATTTGATTGAAAATAGAACCTCAGCAGCCATAGATAACAAATATATGATCTGCAATTTACCTGTTGGTCTAGTATTTATCATGATGTTTGTTTACTCAATAATTGTTTCCCGTTTTTAAAATAAATGTTTGTCATTCAAAAGCTTTAGCAATACTCCCGAACCTACTTTTAAAAGGATTTATTACAATATATGATGAATGTATGAGCCAACTTTACATGTAAGAAGTTCACTGCTTCATACACAATTGAGTTTTGTATGTTTCCTAGAACTAAATATTTTTTTCTGATTTCACACACTAAACGATTATTGAGAAAACGCGCAAGCATCTTTTGCCGTAAATTTCTCTCAAGTTGGTGTAAGATACGCGCTGAACTAACAAGGTCAATCAAAAATTATCTTTACTGAAGAAACTCTTGTGTAATTGATATTTTTAAATTCTCATAGACGCTATCAAATGTATTGCATGCCCAACTTGATTTTGAATCCTATTCTTATCATAGTTAGAAGTTTTGAAAGATCTAAAAGTTCTAAATGTTCACGTACGGAAAATGCTTTCATGTGACTTGCCCTCCTCTCCCTCTTTACTTCATCTGTTTCATTTCACAGTCTTGTCTTCAAAATCAATTTCGAGTCATTGAGTATAATTTTTTTAACTCATACCCCTCATTTCGAGCGTATGTTTTTTCTCACAAAACTTACATCAGAATAATGGATGATGCAAAATCCGGTGCACGCATCCTGCCTTCCACCTGTTGAATATCAGTGCAGGTTTAGCATATTGAGCGCATGAAAGCCGAATTTGAAAAAAACTAATTTGTGTCTAACTTTCAACTAGAAATTTGGACTCAAAAAGAAAGGGAAATTTTAATTATACGTTATTTCGAAACATTGTTTCTCAAGACATAAAGCTAAAGCTATTCGCTGTATTGAACAAAATAATTTTTAAGAAATGCTTTACTTTAGATTAAATACCTATTTAAGAAAATTGAACAGAGCATTCCCCATACTTAATGATTTCATTCCGAATCCGTTTTGTTCAACTCGATTGAGCTCAAAAACAATACAAGCTTTTTAAATAACATCATTTTCAACTAGGATACAACTAGTTTCTCTCCTGTGAATTGCTACACAAATGTTTAAAGTGTGTAAACAAAACCAACATTTCAGAAATTAACTGGCAGGTTAACCTGAAGAAAATTATCAATGGTTCACTCATTGAAAATTATATTTATGAACAATGAAAAGCAGCGCAAACTGAAATAGATTGCCATGCACAGGAAGGGTGTGCTACAAAATGTGATCTCTTTGACTGTTCATTGCTAGGAAGAGGCTAGTCTTGGGGAGAATGTTAAAGTTCTGTAATGTGATAACTAATATTCTAGCATTTAAATTATTATTTTTAATTTAACTTCTTACACTTGAATCTATTTCAATAAATATTTAGATCAAAACCCCAATAGGTGGGCGATGGGCAGTCAAACGATGTGTATTTTTTGGGACGCTGTGTATTGAGCATTGATAATATTACCGCAGCTTGCAAATACTCCTGTTGAGTTAAAACGGACAGTCAGAGAGTGATCGTATTTTTTGGGACGCCGTGTATTGAGCATTGATAATATTTCCGTAGCTTGCAAAAAGTCCTGTTGAATTAGAAACTCACCGCGCAGTACCTGAGCAGTCATCCTAGACAGCAGAGCTGCCCCTTGTACAAAAATATACATCCGCATTGAATAACATCGGCAATAGAGTAAGAAATCCATCAATAAATGCAATGGGTAAATTACAACCTACATTGTACAGACAAAAACTGCAAATTCAAAAAATTGTGATACAACGAAAACTAAGCTGAGGATACTCGTAGTACCTATATTATCAACATAATAGAAGAGAGAACACCGAGCAAATATGACTCAGTATATGAATATCACGCTTAATTTTAGTTTTATTTATGTTATGTGTACGTAGTCGCAAGAAACTAATTTTAATACTGTTTTATTGGTTCAGTTAGACTTGAAGAACCAATGTTACAGTGTGTCTGTGCAGGTCGCAGTGTGACTGTAGATTACAGCCTAACTGTTCAGGTTACAGTGTGACTGTAGGTTACAGCTTAACTGTTCAGGTTATAGTGCGACTGTAGATTACAGCCTAACTGTTCAGGTTATAGTGTGACTGTAGGTTACAGCCTAACTGTTCAGGCTACAGTGTGACTGTGTAGGCTTTACGTGCGCAGCGGACACACACTAGTAATATGTTCTCGCATTTAGCACCCATGCGTCTTTTTTCAAGATATCCGAAGGAAACGAGTGCAGTTTTCTCCGAAGAAATCGAAAACGGTAGAATTGAATGAAGGTAATGCGGTAATTATACATATAAAGAATCCTATAATTTTCCTTTCGTAAATTCCTGTTTCAGGCCTAATTCTATTAATACATTGACAGCTTTTTGATATGTTTTGTTTAAATATTATATAATATTGTTATTTTGTATTATATTACGTTGTCAATATTATGTCGGATGAGTCACCAAATGAAGTACACGTTTTGTGGAGGTGGATCAAAATAAAATTTGTTGGATGATCGACAAATGAAGTTATGAGTCAGTTTTTTCAAAAACAAAGAATTTTTTTTAAAAACAGCCAGTAGATATTCCTTGAAAACTTGGCATCGCAGTTGATGCAATGTCTATATAGTTAAATGAAGTTCTAGGCCGTATGTTAACGGTCTATCAAAATCAAAAGAATTCGGTAAGTATCAAGTTACTTCAGTCACTTCACTGTAGAGGGAGAGTAGAGTAATAAATGAAGTGTATTCGAAAATAGAACGTTTTTCCTACTGGTTTAAATCCGATTTCATTCGGTGAAGTAAATTATAGTTTCCTTTAAGTTACTGAATAGAGTCAGATCACATACGTCTCGCAATGGAAAATTTTGTAAATATACTTCTCGCAAGGGAAAACTTCGATTTTGCAACCCAGCAATGGAATGCTAGGGTTACACTCGTATAGAAATGAAATATTGGAGTTGTCTATCCATACAAAACAAAGGTCACATAACTATAGCAATGGAAAACCAGGGGCATGCCAATATAGCATAAGAAAACTTGGCTTACGCAAATTTAGGAATACAGTAGTAACACATTACATCAATTCTCACCAGATCGACTTTGTCGTAAGAATTGACGTCAGAGCCTACAACGACGGCTACCAGGGCGAGCAGGCACAGCAACGCGACTTTCATTGTGGACGCAGAGATTTGGTCATGACTGGAAAAAAATTAAATATTCTTACGAGAATATTTCAAAGATTTACGCTATCTCAAAGGAATGATAATGGTAAATTCACAAGACACAAGGTTACGGGGCAAATTTGAAAAAAGAATGTGCGTGAAATTTCAATAATGAAACATATTTAAACATAAAACACACAATTTAAGAGCACAAATTTCAATGATCCATCTCAAAAATACGTGCAAAATAACAAGTTCTGAATAATAGTTATCGTACAGTCTAGGAAGTTCAATACAAATGTGTGTATACAAAACTAACCTGTAGAGAGGTGCAAGACTTTCGTGGAATGGAGACAGGAGCTGTATGAGTATAGTGCGCCTGCCTCATTTATATAGACACAAATTTTGGGCTGCAGGTCGGGCAAAGAAGGCACATCTGTTGTGAGTTTTTTACGTCGTGAGTTATAACAAAGGTGAACACCTGAACAAATTAGTCATCGCCCACGGGGTTTCAAACAAAACATTTTCTTTTTGAAGTTTTTCTGTGTTTTATGTATGAACAAAATGATTTTGAGCTGGTTAATTCATTTCAAACAAAGTGGTTTATAATGAGGAAGCCAAATTTTGTGATATTTCCTCAAGGAAAAAACGTTTCTCTCAACTAACCATCTTACAGAAAGTGGGAAACAATCCTGGAATAAAATAGTATAATTAATCCCTGGAAAAAGTCTTCGCATCTGTACTTTTTTTGGTTGGTTGGTGTGTAGTTTTTTAGAATTCAATTTTTTTAAATACTTCACGTATGCAACGTGACATTTCTATGAATATGTCTTACATTGTACACAGTTAGTGCATAAAGTATTTGGAGTTGAGATGTTGTGCGTTTATACTCGTACACAACGTTTATACTTGTTGTACGTTTATAGTAGTTGCTCCTAAGCATAACTAGAAATGAATTGTACTTATATTAAACTGAAATAAATTACGTATATAAGCCCACATGCTACAACTCAAACACCTAAAGCACATATGTATTAGTGTGAGTTCTACAGGCTGCACCTTAATTTCAAATGCGTTTTTTTTAGTATTGTGTTTTTTGTATATTTCAGATATCTTATAAGATGCCTTTATGTAAGGAGAAACAACTTGAAATCATTCAAGAAGGTGGACCCAAGTAGCAGTCGCATGGATGCAGACTCATGTAACTGAAAAGATGGAAGGAACATCATACACGACAGGGAGTCGAAACGTATTCTAAATAATGAAAAGTACAACATATCGCACGAGGACGAACAGCCAGCCATGAAGGTGCAGCAACTACGACACTCAGCGCTTACGCGGACTTCCAAAACAAGAATACGGATGATGCTTGTCTGCAGAAACTGGCGAATATACAGCATAAATCCCATTAAGCAGCGTATCATCAACGAAACTTCAGGAGCTATAATAAATTTTCTCCAATTGAGCTAGAACATGCTCTTCAGCAGTGAAAAGTAAGTATTGATATGTGTTTTCAGTAAAATGATAATCATAAAGACTGTGGAGCATATTGTTGAAATCAAAATGGCAATTCACGCGAAAACTTGCATAAAAATTTATTGGACATCCTGTATATTAGTTCTGAGACGCAAGACTGAGGTGTGTTTGTTACCTACATTATTCCTAGGGATGGTTCAATCAGTAGCTAAACAGTTCAATTAATAGAGGAATGTTGTGTATTCAGTGTTGGTATTCGTGTTAAACTATTTCAGAACGAAACGAGGAATTTTCACGAATTTCAGCTGTAAAGATTGCAAGCTTGATGACCTATGTATACTGTACAGGGTGCAACGTAGTGTAGGCATCAGTATCAACGATACTGATATACAGCTTTTAAAATTCAATAATTAAAATTATGAATTTTTTAATCTTGGTAGAGGTATTGTTGATACCGATACATACATTTTCATATATTTATATATATATGTGTGTATGTATATATATA
>VCRD01001039.1:11006-51972 GCA_006783055.1 Trinorchestia longiramus | reverse complement strand
ATATATATATATATATATATATATATATATATATATATATATATATATATATATATATATATATATATATATATATATATATATAACCTTACGACTATGTGTATTTTGTGTCAAGCGCTATGGAAAAGTTAGAAGAAAATTCAAGTTTTTGAAACAAGATATTAAGATATGATTAATATATGGGTATGCACACCATAAATACAGTTCCTTAGAGCATTACATTTTTTATATTGTCCCAGCATATACTTTAAGCATCGTATTGTGGATACCAAAGGTGCTGTCTCTTCTACTTATATAATAGACAGTGTACGAGTATCTCCACCTCTCTCTCTATCTCTCCATCTCTCTCTCTCCATCTGTGTGTCCGTTCCATAATCTAATACTAAAAATGACCGTCGTGTGTTTATATATTTATTTATTTACATATTTATTTATATATTTATATGTTTTATTTCATTTTCAAAAAAATTAGAGACATCCAGTGCCTTATATACTCGAGTCCGTATCGTGGATACCGAGTTCGGCGAGGTATTACCCTATGATTCGGGTACATTGTACCCGAATATGGCACGAATTGAAGTCAATTGCAGCAGTAGAAAACTGAGTGTCTTAGTTTTCACTAGGAATGTTGTCATTAAAGAAATACTCAATTAAGACGTTTGTTCCTTGTGAATACATACAGGGTGGCGTATAAGTAACGCACCCTTTTAAAAAATTAATAATAATAAACTATGAAAGGTATAACGATGGGGATAATTGCAAACGATAGAGGAACTCTTAAAATTTATTTACATGTCGTATCCTGTCTACAGATACACAGTGTATATTGCGGTAATACTTTATTTATTATTAATTTTTAAAAGGGTGCGTTACTTTTGCACCACCCTGTATAAAACTAAATATATTGTATTGCGTTCTTACATGTAATTTTATTTAATATCTTTCCAACAGTATTTGTCATCATTTTTGATGGCACGGGTATTATTACAAAATCTCTGCCGTCATTTTTGACGGCTGGGTACACTAGTTCCCTATATAATACTAAAGAAAAATTTATTGAACTGCAATTAAAAAGGGGATATATGCATTATAAGCATTGTATTGTGGATACCAAAGGCGCCAGATTACTATAAAATATTATATTTTTGCCACTTATTCGACTTTTTCTCCAACACGACCATATTATCAGTGGATAAGATGCAAAATGGAAGTTCTGTATCTATTCTTGAAGAATATTCAGGCTCTGATAGTACCACTGTTACAACTGAAAAATCTGTTTTATTTAATAGATCCTTAATTTTATCAGAAAAGTTGTGTATAAGCTCATGAAAAATACTTATTTGAAACTTAATAATACTTTGTATATATTTTATACATTTGTCCTGATAATAATTTCAAATTAATCAAATCGAAACCGTGGAATTTCCACGGGAACTGTTCTGTTACTATATAATAGGTGATTTTCCTTCGTTATTAGCCTTCTTCCCTTTCAATATGGAAACTCCGAAAAGGTGACTGCGACTGTTAAATCAAATGCGCATATAAATGCATAACATCCACGGGAATTTTTTCGAACAAGACTTCTAGCATGAAATAAATACCTATGGTATACTATGACAATTATCTTTCATTTAAGACGACCGCACAATATGTGAATATCTACTTACATAATACACAGTGTATCCACATCTCTGTCTCTCTATCTCTCTCTCTATCTTTCTATCTGAGTGTGTTCGTGTCATTACTTCTTCTCTCTTACTGAAGAGAAATTATTGAACTGAAATCAGCATGGGTATGCATGTATTACAAGCATTATACTGTGGATAAAAGGGCACCGATTACTATTAAATAAGCTGTTTTTCCCGTTATTAGCCTTTTTATCATACACAGAATCAGTAGATAAGATACAGAATGGAAGTTCTGTATATATTCATGAAAAATATTCATTCAAAAGACAATAGCTCGTCGTCAATCTTTAATATATTTGTTTATATAATAATTTCAAATTTGTTAAAGTTAAATCAAAACCGTGGTATTTCCACGGGAACTATCTATTACAACTAAGAATACAATAAATGCTACCCAGTTCCTTCGAAACTCACTTTCTTCGTATTTTACACTTGGTTATTATAATTGGAAGCCAGTTAAAGGTTAAAGGCTCAAGCATGGAACAAAAAATTAAGGCTGAAGCTTTGTTGACTCGCACCTACGCTTAAATCTACATTCCTTCAAAAACTTCGAGCTCCTTGCCACTGCTGTGTCTATATAAGATGTAAGCACAAAATTTGAGTGATTGCTGGCATTGTGTTTTCAGTCATCAGCTAGTAAAAATGGATGTTACTGACCAGATGAAAATGCAAACCGTGATGAATTGTTAAGATGCAAGTTGAAACATAAAATAAAGTCTTAGTCTAGTGTGCTTTCTTCTCAAATTTCACATTTTGGAACATAACCCCTAGTGATGGGAGGCACCACATTATTCTCTCTTGAAGTGTTTCTTATCCAATGATATGCGTGAGTTATTTTCCTACTCTCATACCTGTTTACAAGAACATGCATGTGTGAACTCTGCCACTGATGAGACACTTTAAGCCAGTTCCCATGCTGAAGGGACGTGGGCCAGTTGGCTGGGAATGCCCTTCATTGATAAAAACACATTATTGTAAAAAAGAGCTCCCTCCTGAAGAGAGGTAAATTGTCGACCGTGGATTCCATTTTTTCCGTAACTTCTTAGATCAATATTACCTTTGTTTTCCAGAATCGAAGACAATAGCAGCTTCTTAGTTCAGCATTTGTAAGAGCTCTCTCTGAATTCTTCACACTCGCTAACAAAAAACAAATTGGAAAATGTAAGGTATCCTGTTTCAATTTGCCACGAACTGCGTGTAAACGATATATACAAACTGTGACCTCTATCATCTTTTACTGTGTATTCAAAAAACGAATGCAAGGTCGGACTTCACTACTAGCATCAAAATTTTTTTTTCATATATTGGAGAGGTTTGAATTGAGCACGAGGTTCTCAAATCATTTCAGCAACATACTCGCTCTGTTCCAACTCTCCTCCCTTTGTCAGAATGATAAACGAGCTATAACAGCTTTCGGTGAGTCCATATTCTGAATGAGGATCAAAACGTCCTTTCTTCTTTTACTCAAAGAACAATTTTTTTAAATTCGTTCACTAATATTAAAGAGACAATATGATAGAAATAGAATTATATATTTTGAATTTGATAACGCAAACATCGGTTTTTCTTTTACGAGTACTTGTGCACGCTATAATTTTCCAGGAATTATGTCGCAGATATTTCAACAGAAGATCATGGAACAAATGATCCGTTGCAATGGGTATATTCTGTAATTATACGATGTATATGTCAGGTAAAAAAAAGTTTCATATACTTCACCGAAAGATGGAAAAACATATTTTTCGTTTTCCAGACTAAAACCTGAACACTTATGCATGTATAATATGAACAGTCAGTGCAACGTACATATGTCACCTGTTGCAATTCCTGCACAGGACACATCGAGAACAACCTTGAAAATGACTTATTCGTTGAGTTCTATTCCATCATAAAATTTCTTTGATTCCAACGATACAAAAATTAATGAAGCTCAGAAATTCTTAAAGTACAAACATTCCTTCATTAGAAAAATTCCTAAGGTACAAAAATCATAGGTTACAAAAATTTCTAAAGTAAGAACAATTCCTATAGTACAAAAAATCTGACGATATAAAAATACCTGGGTAGAAAAATTCTTTAAGTGGACTTCGATTTGATTTGCTAAAGTAGTACGTATAAATGATCCTTCCAGCGTTGCCCTTGCATCCTGATTAGTGAACAGAATACTTGTCCTTTGTCATGGGATCATTTTTATTATTAATCAGAATCAGGAAAAAATTTGCCCATTGTTTTTATATCAAGATTTGAACCATTTTTTTAGCACGCATGTACGTTTGCCGTCTAACGGCTTTGAGTTTTCTTATAAATACTGGAAAAAATTATTCGTTGTTATTGAATAATTTAGATTGTTCAAGAGCTTCTTTCATTTATTAATTCATCCCGTCAACTCAGCCATTATGAGCAATAGTTTTAACCAAAGCAAGTCTCTATCTGAATTTCACAAGGATTCCAGTAATTTTCTCAAGAGGGTCGACAAATAATTTAATCAAGTTGTCACGCATGAACTGGTACATTTTTGTGGTTGGTTGTTGATCTTATCATCTAACGAAGGAACTTCTTTAATAAATAAAAATCCTTGACTTATATCTGACTTTTTCAGACATAGTTTATTCTTCTGCAGGTTATGTGGGTAGACGCTACCGTATGATGGGTTTTTTAAGGCATTATTCATTTTGCCTCAAGAAAAACCAATGCCAACACCCTCATTTGTTGAAGAAATGTGCATAAACGTGGAATAAAAAAAATCAGGCTTGTGAACAAGATGTCAAAAGTTTGATTCAAGACGACGCACGGCTTCACACTTTTCTATTATCTGTCTAAAATCTACGTGACCTTAGTTATGAAGTTTTCTTTTATCTTTCATTCTCACGCCTGCTGGTTACACTGGTCGAATTTTTTTCTGGCCCTGACACCATTCCTCGTAATTTTTATGTAAAATGACTTTCTGAATCCGAATGTGACCCCATCGCCCACACTTTTCGGGGGAGGTCCACCCATCTATTTTTATAACTTTTTGATAATATGAAGCTATGAAAAAGATTATTTTAGCCTTTACGTTTCTTCGGACGGGCTAAAGAGGTGAAATATTATAAAACAGGAACATTTGTAGCAACGAGATAGATTTGAGAGAATTTGCCACCTTAAATACTAAAGGAGCATGAAAAATTACCAATTTTTCCGTTTTTTCGCAATCTGTTAACTTATTTTCTACATATTCCAGTTTTCAGCCCCCTTCTCATCCTCTCTCAAATACCCTTAAATAATGAAAATATATAGCAACAGTTTGGAAGCTTTTGTCACTATAGTCCTGTACTGTTATCCTCATCTTCCTTTATTACATATGTCAGATCAGATTATGTCGCTGCTCATGTCGAGGAATTGCTGTCAGCGTACAAGGCCATAGGGTGTGATATGTTTCTTAAAGTGCATTTTCTTTACTCACGCCAAGACTTCTTCTTTGAAAATTTAGGAGCAGCTTCGTATGAAGACGGGGAACAGTTCCATTAAGACATCACTAAATTTGAGAGAAGATTTTTAGGGAAGTGGAATGCGAGCATCTTGGCAGAGTACTCCCGGTTTTTGATACGATAAACTTCTACCTCAGGGTACAAAAAGAAAAGCAAGCACCAAATGAAGATACTTATTTTATTTATTTATTATTATTTACACTTATCATGTTACTCCTTTATTTATTATTTTTTTTCATTTGTTATTCTTAACAGCTAAAATAATCATTTTCACCTGTACAAATTAAATTCACTGCCATAAAAGTATTATAGAAAGGGGATAAAAATAAAAGAAGATAAGGATTACAGTGCAAGACTATAGTGACAAGTTCAATTTGAGTTTAAACTTCTCAAAGCATGAAAATTACTTTGCAAACCTGTGCACGCCGGATATTGCAAATCTTCCGAACTGTTGCTGTGCTTTTTTATTATTTTTGCTATGTATTTTGTTATAGAAGAATTGTTGTTTTATATTGTTGCTATACATTTTTAATATTTGAGGGTATTTGAAAGAAAATGAAGAGGGGTTGAAGGCTGAAATATGTGAAAATAGGTCGAAAATTTTCGGGAAGGCAAGAATACATCGATCATTTTTAACTTTTTTCACCATTTAAGATGGCAAATTCCCCCAAATCTACCTCCTTGTTACAAATGTTCGTCTTTTTGAACTTTTCACTTTTATAGCCCATCAGAAGAAACGTGAAGGCTAAAATGATCCTTTTCATCACTCCAAACTATCGAAAAGTGATAAAAAATAGGTGGGTGGGCCTTTTCCGGAAACTGTGGCTGATGGGAGAAAACGGAGGTCAAATTCAGGAGGTCATTTTACATAAGAATCAGCAGAAATGATGTCAGGGCCAATTTTTGTACCACCGGTGCTTCCAGTTATTTAAACACTTTTAGGTTTTCATGAGCTATAACACATAAATAAGACACACAAAAACTAGTTATGACATTTATAAAAAACATATGCCGTAATACATTATATCACATAAATAATACATCCGCTGTAACACATAATATGTATACAACCCATGTCGTATAACACATAACATGTACATGACACATGCATTATAACACATTATTCAGTAAGGAAGAAAGAGCTAAAGGATGTTTTGGAATTGCATGTCATCGAAGGATGGAAATATTTGTACTGATGGGATCAAGAAGTGGAAGAACTTGCAAGAAATTTTAATCATCAATATGACGTTAGTCCCAAGGAAATAACCAATAATAGTCATGAATATGCTACTTTTCAAAATAAAATAATCAATGACAATCATCAATATGGTGCTTGACTTTCGGTAATAATTAACTGTCAAGGAAATAAAGCACTTGTTCGGTATTACAGGTTCGTCTTAAACACCTCCTTAAAAAGCTGTAATTGCATTCGTAACAACCTTATATTATTAAGTCATTGTTATATACTAGTCATTGTTATCTACTAGGCATTGTTACCTACTAGTAATTGTTATGCACTAGTCATTGTTGTAGAGTAGTCATTGTTACACAATAATCATTGCTATACTGTATACTAATCTTTAGTAAAAACAAGTCATTATGTCATTATCATACAGCGGTGATTATTAAAATTCATAAAAATATACGCCATAAGTATAATATTGCATGTTGGCTTTCGAAGGTATTACCTATATGGATTGAGACATAGTGTGTAATAACAAAATTAGACTCTAGGTGTAATTCGATGATGACACGGACGAAACCCTTGTACTAACTGAGGTCTTTAGGTTTTCAGGTTAGATCATGTTGGGTCAGGTAAGGTTCAAGTTCAAGTTTTCATTCCATTGTACCTCCTAACTTTGTTTCCTTATGAGCCGCAATGAGTGATAAAAACGACTGTGAGCCAATAAAAACCCTGGATACGGATGCAACTGCAGTATTGTTAGTTTAAATACTCATTTAACACCAATTTTTCGTCTAATTCTGTCTTTTTATATGGCGTTTAAATGTAAGATTATTCTTAAATAATGTTCTTTTGAAATTTGCAGGAACATCGTTCACTCTGGTCCTCGTAGTAGGAACAGCAAGATCATAAATTTGGTACATTCAACCATTTTTTATGTCATTACTCATCCAACCACGAACAGTTTTCTTTTGAAGAAATATCTCTATTGGGCAACATAAAGCGCGTTATTCTATATTTAATTTATCGAATTTAATTCGTCTTAGGAGAATCTTTCATGACACTGAACGATCACAATACCTTTGCATGGACCTCTTACGAGAAATTTGTTCCATTCAAGAGCAATCTTTTGAAACTGACATTTAGTTATAATTTTTTATTTCACTGTGCATGAATTAAGTGTTAGGCAGTATTTAAATACATTGTATTTAAATACGTCTTTAAATACAGTTGCATCTTTAAAAATGTATTTTCAAATGCATTGAAAAACTTGTATTTAATTAGTTTTTAAAAACAACGTATTTAAATACATTGAAATAATTTTTAGTCAAAATAAGACGCTTGAAACGAGTTTGAACGACCAAGTACGACACTTGGAACGCGTTTGAATGCAACTTGTAACACAATGTTCGTTTGGTCACGTCCACAGCCTGACAAGCATTTGAGGATGAGTTTTCACGAGCAGTGGTAGCAACTAGTCTGATACTTTTTTGTAACTCGTTGTACGCGTTAGCTATTCTTAACATGGTCTGTAAAAGTTCTACTCCATTTTATCAAGAGCCCATAACGCACGTTGTTTAGGAGTGTGCAAGCTTCGTGTAATATAATGTTACTCCAGCTAAACATCTAATTCATATAATAAAGAAATACAAAAGCCCCTATTTTCAAGGATATGAATTAGGAGAATTATATTTTGTTTCATTCAAAAAATATATTGAATGTTTAGTTTTTGAAACTTTTCAGGTTACTGGACTAAAGCCAACATCGTTGTACCTCCGCAGCCGTTGCAAAAGTATTTCAGCAGGAGAAGAGAAGCATTTTACAGAAGCAAAAATGAAAGAATAAAGACTATAGGTTACGAATCGAAAATTTTCGTGCCGAAGATCAAGTCTAGGGCCTCCTCCACGAGAGAGATACTGAAGGAGAAAACGGATGAATAAGGTCTACTTGCATACAAAAACTAAACCTACAACAAACTCATGCAACCAACATAGATTACGATGAGGTATATAGCTCGATCGAATTCCCGTCGAGGAATGCTAAATTCCCAATGCACGCTGACGAGGAGAGACAGTATCAGCGTGCCTCTTTGGGTACAGCTCAGAAATCCTATTTATCCTCCCAAAAAAAACGCTAAGTCCCAGCAATATATGAAAGATAATTCCTCTGATCATACCCCCTGCTGAGCTTTTCATGGAATGCATCTCAAAAGAATGTATCTAAATTATGTCTGCATAAATGTCTTGCATTCGATCCAATTTTTTCGCGCATTGTCATACATCGGATATTTATAAAACAATGCAGGACAGTATAGGCAGTATGTCACGGAACTATGTTGGTGTTCTTTTAAGTTAAAGGAAAAGTAGTAATTAAGAGCAAATTATATTTTCTGCACTTCTTCTATTTTATTTCCGTGTGATTTATAAGCTGCAGTGGTCAAGCAAAATTTGTAGACAAAAATAATTGTTAATCCTGCGGCATGAAATTGTAGTCTCGTTTCAATTTTAGTAAAGCTAGTTTCTCGTACGACAGTACAGCGCACGTACACTTTATAGTGGCACCAAGATTATTACTCTGAGTTCCATCTTAAGGTCTGTTAAGTGCATTCAATGTACGAATATCTTGATTCTTCAATATTTATATTGTATTTTAAGAGAGAAATATTTACTAGAGTATTCAACTAAATTTCCTATATTTAGTAATTAGTATTTGAAAACACTTGAAAAGTGTATTTGGTATTCAAATACATTCGAATGATATATTTAGTACTTGAAAACATTCAACGTATTAGGGCTATCACTGCACGAATTATAGGTATCTCGGAAAAATTCAGCTCATACGAGCTCTTGCATCAAAATTTTAAAAATTTCATCGGAATATCTTCAATATCTAATTTATGGTTCTGTGCCTGGCCCGACAGCTGTTACACCTACACAGCATCGTAACAAGTCCCTATATAAGCCCCAGCCTCAACACACTCCGCTACTCACACATTTGTTGCTGAGAAGTTCAACGGTACTCGAGGTTCGTCTCTATGTAGATATTTTTTATACATAGGAATACTTCCTGAAATTTTGCACTTTTCTTTGTAAATAATGACCAATATGTAATAACGTACACATGTTGGGGAAATTATCGCCATGTTTAGCGTAGAGTTGACTTTTTTGAGTTTTTTTTCAGTACAAGAATGAAGGCGTCTATCTTCCTCATGCTGGCTCTGGTGGCTGTGGTCAGCAGCTCTACTTCCTTCGAGAAAGTTGAACTGGTAAGATAAAATTTATTCAATTTTCATATTACCTTGGAATCCTGTTATCAGTTGCTCAGCAAAAATTCATAGTTTTAACATATAATATTGTAGTGTCAGGAGTCTTTTATGAAATTTTATTTTCCATTTTTATGTTGTAACGTAATCTTGTATCCTTGTTCCAAGTTATAAAATGTTCATTCAGCCACCTTTATTTTTATATTATCTTATTGCTAGGTTGAAGGGATACAACTTTACTTCTACAGCCTGATGTTTCACTTTTTCTTGTTACCTTGTTTTCAGTTATTCTATTTTATGTAACGTGTATTTCCTCATAGCCCTACTGCCCTGTTCCAACTATCAAACTTTAAATATCATACTGTACTTCATGGTTGTTCCCAGTTTTATGATCATAAAACATTTTCAGTCTGATAGTTCATTCAACCTGTTTTCTTTGTCTGTCGACGATTCAAAATGTCTTTTTCTCGGTCCTACCATGATGTTGCTCTCAATTTTTAAGGACACACCTTCATGTCATGCAAAAATATTTGCTGATGAAGTGTATTGCACATGCTGGTAAAACCGAGTTACAGCTACCTAATTATTCCGCAGGGAGCGAGGGTCATGTCGAGGGTCACCTCTAAATTCCTGCTCGGTAAGTCTAAACAATTATTTCCTTGCACAATACGTAAGCAATCGACTGGGATTTTTTTAGAACGGAAATTTAAAATAACGTTTAAAGAAAAGCATCCACCCAGAGAAATGTGTTTTGAACGTTTCCTAGGGAACTGAGGGACCAGGTCCAAATGTTTAAAGAGTGTTATATGTGTTGTAGCAGTCCACATATTTTTTTCCTTTAATTATAATCAATGGTCATCCACTTAATAAATAACTGAATAACATTGTCCCTTCAATTTTCATTCAATTTTATAAGTGCTATTATTTATTCACTAGCATTCTTTTCCATGGATTGAGCAATAACTATTTTTAATAATGATATTTTCTGCATACATCATACTTGGAATTGAGAGCTACTAAAACACTAAAGTTTTCGTATAGGGTTAGTTTCAATCATTTACTCATGACTGTTTTTTATTACCAGGTCAGAGGCAAGAGGAACTCTGCAACAGTCTTTGCTTCGTGCACTTCGTAGCCGTAAGAACATTATAACTTATGAATTAAATAACCGATGCATACAGTAGCCAATGAACATAGTAGTCAATGAATATAGTAACCAATGTGTATACTGGCAAATGAAAGTAGTGACAAATAAATATAATAACAAATGGATATACTGGTGGCAAATGGATAGTATGGCCAATTAATAGACTGGTTAATAGATGTAGGCACAAATGAATATAGTGATAATGAATATAGTAACCAATGATTTTAAGAACTTTTAAGAACTAGTGAACTTATTCGGGAAAAAATTTGATTGGTAATAATCCCAGTAGAGATGGAATTTAGTAGGTAATGACATTAGAAGGTAAAGAGTTCAGTAGATAATGAATTCAATATGTAATGATTTCAGTAAGTAATTAAGTTTGTGGGTGATTTTATTATTAGGTAATGAATTTATGAAGGTATGAATTTAATAGGTAATAAATTTTGCATGTTATGAACTTAATACGTGAAATTTGATGTCAGAGCCAACACCTCCAGATAAATTCAGATTAATTTAGCCATGAACTTACCTTACTATTCAATTATTATTCAAAGAAAGACAGAATAAAAATAAAAAATTAGAAAATCTTAAATAACTTTCAACTCTGGACTTATTTCATATGAAAATTTTGAGAAATTGTGCATGCTAAAAAGATAATAGCAAGATGACCGATTAGGTGAAATTGTTTCTCCGTGATTTTTAGTCCAGTACTAAGGACAACTATAAACAGGACGTGCACGGCCTTATACCTGACTACGCTAGCGGAAGCCATTGCATTCATAGTAACATAACATATTCTATTGGACAAATTCATCAAAAATTACTTCCTCAAAGCAATAGAAGAGATAATAAGATTTAAGCTTAAGTAGTACAAAGCATCACCAGCTTGGTCGACTGGTGATCGAATCTGCTTGCGAGCGGAAAGACCCGGGTTCGAATCCCGCTGCCGACATGATTGACGCGGCTAGAAATACGGCATGGGACTTAGGTATACAACCGAATAATTATCGAAGTAATTATCCGACCCAAGAATGGGCCAGAAGGGTCGTTCCTATAGCCTAATTCTATTCTATTCTATTCTTCTATTCTTTACAGTGAATTTTAAATCGTTTAAAGTATTGTAATGCTTTGAAATATCAATTTTAGCTGGACGTAATATGTATTATTGTATGAGCTTAGTGGCCACTTCATAGAAATCTGAGTTGCTGCAGTTTTAGACCTTATAAAATGAATTATAGTTAAAACTTTTTCAACACAAACAAACAAACATACAGACATTTGCGTAAATAACCAAAACAGACGTAGAAGCAAAAACCTATCAAACTGCAGCGATTAGTCAAGCAACCTGGCCTTCTTGACAGAGGTCTGAAGACGGACTGCATTATTCTGCTAGTCTTTCACTGAGGGGTTGACAGCAAATTTGAGGGGTTGACAGCAAATTGATAAAAATTGATTGATTGAAAATATGTCAGTGGGGAACACAAAGTGGGCTTGTTTTCGACAATAACAGACTGGCTGCACTCACTGAAGTAGTCGGTCATGAACAAACACACAAGCCTTTCTTTCGATCTTGAAATAATCAAGTTCTTATACTGCTTCTGCAGGTTTCGTTCAGGTTTGAAAGCATCAAATGAAGTAATCTTATTCATCTGAAGAAAATACCTCAGTTATTGGTCTTCACCTTACGCCGGGCGAGGTGTAAGTTTTGGAGATAGCAGACATGAAGCAGGCACATTGAAGATACTGGGGCCTATTCTCCTTATTTTAATTACCCCGACAGTTCACAA
Organism: Trinorchestia longiramus; assembly: GCA_006783055.1. Lineage (NCBI taxonomy): Eukaryota > Metazoa > Arthropoda > Malacostraca > Amphipoda > Talitridae > Trinorchestia > Trinorchestia longiramus. Next base: position 39,438 of record VCRD01001039.1, on the reverse strand, counting down.
CCCCACACTTGTTCGGCAGTTTTAATACATATAATTAGCAATAAACTTGGTAAACAAACAGTATCCACTTAGAAATGCAGCCATGTGCCTCGAAATAAACAACAATATCCGATTCAAACCGAGCGACAGACTACGACAAAGCTCGCACTGTGACAGTTGATGACTAATTGGGCTCACTCAGCTCAGTGAACTGGCCTCCGCTAGCGTAGTCAGGTATATGGCCGTGCACGTCCTTTTTATATTAGTCCTTGTCCAGTACTTAAAATTTGCGTAAATGCTAAATTGAATTTTGGCTTTTCATTATGGTTTTTAATTCTATTATAATTCCAACTCTAATTTGGCTCTTAATTTGACTTAAATTGTAGCTTTCGATTTTGGTTTGAAAATTGTACATGAGTTGTGTTAGGTGAAACGTAGTCGCGTAAAATAGTGAAAACAAGTCATATATTCAATATATGAAGAATTGTGAAGTAGTACGAAACTCAAGCTCTAAAACTTGCAATTTGACCCTATTCTCTATTTGTATAAAAGACTCGAGAGCGACCTACAACTTTCGAAATTTAAAATTATTTTCATTTGTGTTGAACGTAAAGGAATTTGAATTAGATTTCATTGCATTGAAAATATTTTTTACAAAACAGACGCGTTTTTTATGCTAAAATTTTCTTTGCATGTCCCCAGCAACACATCTGCATACTGGGCATCGAAAAACTTCAATGTGATGAGGACGATTATCCTGTCGGGCCTATGGTTGGGTGTTACTGCTGCATTCCTCTGGTCTCTGGGTGATGAGAAAGACGCATAACCAGAACAACTTTATTATTCGGCTTCTGGACGAACACACCTAAACCTGCATTAGCATAAACATCTAGATGATACACACCTAGACCTACATCAGTTTACATCTAGAGGAGAAAACCTAGACCGGTATTAATTTACAACATCTAGACGATACACCTAAACCTACATTAGTTTACATATAGACGAGCCTATGCCTGTTTTATTCCAAAACATCAAAACGATCACACTATTCAATAGACGGTTACAGCTAGGACTGCATAACATTGTGATTTGAGAATGCAGTTTTAACTTTCATGAAGAAAGGCGTCACTTAACTTGCATTGTGTCTCCCACACACCAACAAGCCTCTATTTGCAATGCAAAAAAAATTGCCAATTTTAGGCTCCCATCTAGTAGCTCATCTAAGTGTTAATCTAGTTCCACATTATCTGCTAAATTCAATCTTTCAGTTTTAACCTTATTGTGTTAACACATTTTTCTAGAGTTATGCCTTAGAATGGATTGGATTTGAAACATTGGATTGAACAAACATAACTATACATGAACACGAGTGATGAACATGAACTTATGTTGTAAAACTGTTAGATCAATGAAAGAGCGATTGAAATATATATGGTTTCCCCATCTGTGTTGCACGATTATCCGCCTACATTATAAGATTCTGAAACCATTTAAATAAATTCACGTGGAGAGAGTGCGAGTATAAATGCATTTATATTTTAAATTAAATAGGATCTTATAAATCAAAACATTTTTGTGCGTGGTTTTTATCGTGGGAAAATATAACAATTTTGCCTACCCGCTTCATGGTAATGACTACACCCAGGAAATGATCATTTTAATCATAATTTGTTCAATGACCTGCATCAAGGTGTCGTACATATGTAAAAGGGTATCAAAATTAAAACTACCGTGAAAGTGTTTCCCCTGAATCGTATATTATATGAGGACTTAATTTTTCATGATCCGACTAACACAATGAAACCCCAACTTTATAATAAGTAGCATAGGCTATTAAAAGAAGCTTAGGTTACACTGATTACTCACACTCAGCACGGATTCAAGAAAGAACATAGTTGTCGAAAAAATCTCCTCTAGTTTTTTAGAGAAGTTATCCACATCTACGACAATACAAAAGCCATAGACTTCGTATACGTCGACTTTCAAAAACCCTTCGATAAAGTTCCTCACAAAGGCTGATAGTCTAAGCAGAAGCTCATTAAATACAATATTACTCTCGATGTATAAGAAACTGGTTCACTAGTCTCACTCAATCAGTGAAAATTCATGATCAAGCCAGTGATCTAACAAATGTAATATTATATTACGAGTCTTTCAAGGGAGTATTTAGGCCTGCTCCTCTTCATCATCTACATCAGTGGTCCCCAACCCCCACCGCAGACCGGTACCGGTCCGTGGATCATATGGCACCGGGCCGCACAAGAAGCAATAAACTATTTCCATATGATTTATTTCGATGTTTTTTTCCGAGATTGTGCGACCTTCCATGAACGAGAGGTTAGCGGTTAGCCAGGTGTTGACTCAGCTGAGCGGCTGCGAGCGGCAGAGCTTTGGCGTTGTATTATAATATCTTTGGTAGAGGAAAGGTGTTTGACGCTTTTCTCTCTGTTTACCGGTACTTTTTCATGTTTTACAGTGCTTGTTAAGCCGCGCCCACACCAAAACACAAACTCTTCTGAATAGTGTCCAGACTGTGCTCTCGGCCTCATGAAGTTGTACGAGTGCAGAATGTAAACTAACAACACATCTCCTGGAATACATGTATTGAGTTGATGTATGCTAGTTTATAATTTTAATTCTTGGCAGTTGTTAATCATCCTAGGTGTTAATTTTACATTAGTAATGATGTTTTGACCCGTGTTTGAAAAATCTGAAGCCATCGATAATCATTGCCAGCTACTATTTATGTAGTTGCCCGCTATTATTTTTTCTAAATTAACTAATCCTTCGTTTACGAGAATGGATACGCAAGTAAAGTTTTCATCAATTTTACAAATAGAACACATTGTTTATTCTCATGGCAATGTACAACGTTGAAAAAAATAAACTTTGATCTATTTTTCAACATAATCGTCACCATTTTCTACACATTTTTGTAGACGGTGCTCCAATTTCTGTATCCCAATGTCGTAGAACTCCGGCGCCAACCCGTTGAAGAAGAGTTCCACCTCGTCCTTGACTTCATCTTCGCTCCGGAAGCGTTGGCCACTCAAGTGTTCTTTTAACTTCAGGAACAAGTGATAATCGCTAGGCGCGAGGTCTGGACTGTACCACTGCCTCTGATATAGAAGGCAGTTACTGTATGCTAAGTGGGGCTTGACAGTCAATCACAGTTTGTCAAAAAGTCCTGAGTCTGTCAAAAGGTCGCTGCTTCAACATGCATATTGTGTTTTATTTTGGCCCTTTTTTCGTCTACATTTACTCTTTCATTTTAACGCTTTTTATTTTCCAGATTACATTTCGGTCATTTGAAAGCTCAATTTAACCCACAATAATGAGTGCAAAGCAGACGTCTTTAGAAAGCTTCTTATCTCAAAAGAAAGGGCTCAGTGAAGAGAGAGAAGAAGAGCCTCCAACATCAAAGAAACATAAAGATTTTAACAGACAATACAGTGAGTCCTATTTGAAATATGGATTCATCGGGATAGGTGATACAAACACACCAACCCTGCTCTGCATAGTTTGCGGTAACCGGCTCTTTAACGAAGCAATGAAACCTTCAAAACTGCTTCGCCACTTAAACGCCAAGCACCCTGGATTGAAGGACAAGCCCCTGGAGTATTTTGAAAGAACAAAACGGGTTTACAAAGGACAGATGGAAATTCTAAGGGCCGCCTCATCAACGACGGATAATGCGCTGAAAGCATCCTATTTGGTGGCTAACCGTATTGCTAAGGCCAAGAAGCCATTTACTATCGGTGAAGAATTGATCTTGCCTTCCACTAAAAACATTTGCTGTGAGCTCCTAGGAGAGGCTACTGTTAAAAAGATACCATATGTTCCTTTGTCGGCTAGCACTGTGACTAGGCATATTGAGGAAATAGCCGAAGACATTGAGACACAATTGTTAGAGAGGATTAATTCATACCCGTGGTACGCACTCCAGGTTGACGAATCTACAGATATCGACAAGAAGGCAATGCTACTTTTTTATGTGCAATATCTATATCGGGAGGATGTGCATGAAGATTTGTTATGTTCACTATCTCTGCCAACAAACACTACGGTAGCATTACTGTTCAAGTCACTGGATGGTTATATATCAAGACAACTAAAATGGTCCTTTTGTGTCAGCATATGCACAGATGGAGCAGCTGCCATGACTGGACAACTGTCTGGTTTAACTGCTCGGATTAAAGAGGTTGCACCGAAGAGGGAATCTACGCATTACATCATTCACAGGGAAATCCTGGCAGGCCGAAAAATGTCACTGGAGTTTAGCAGCGTATTGAATGATATCATTAAAGTTATTAACCACATCAAAGCACACGCCCTTAATTCACGTCTATTTGAGCAGCTTTGTGAGGAGATGGATGCAAAGCCCAGATGCCTTCTTTTGTACGCAGAAATAAGATGGCTATCTCGAGGAAAATCGCTAACCAGAGTATTTGAATTACGAGAGCCATTACAAAGATTTCTCACAGAAAAGAAGTCCCCGCTGGCTATACATTTCAGTGACAATGTATGGGTTGCAAAACTAGCTTACCTCTGTGAAATATTCAGCCTGCTTAATGAACTCATTCTGTCCTCTCAGAGGAAAATGACGACTATTTTTAAGTTAGCAGACAAAGTAGCTGCATTTAAAGCCAAACTAGAGTTGTGGGGACGGCGCGTGAACAGAAGCATTTTGGACATGTTTCAAACATTAGCAGAGATTTTAGGCGAGACTGAGCCTGAGAATTCATTCTCCCAGTTGGTGCACAGCCGCCTATCTTTGCTTTTAAAAGAGTTCGAGCGCAACTTCCCAAAAACAAAAGACCCACGAACGGTAAGGAATGGATCCGCGACCCATTTGTCAACAAACCAGGCGAGTCTAGTATTTCTGCGCAAGAAAAAGATCAACTGCTGGAGATTGCAAATGACGGAGGCCTTAAAACTACGTTCGAGACAACAACTCTGCTGGAGTTCTGGATTAAAGTCCTGGTGGAATATCCTGAAATTGCCACCACAGCACTTAAATTCCTATTGCCATTTCCGACATCCTATCTGTGTGAAGCGGGGTTTTCTGCAGTGACAGCAACCAAAGGCAAACAACGGAGTAAACCGGATATAAGCAACACACTTCGGGTGTCATTGTCTCCTTTTAACCCCAGGTGAAACCGTCTCGTTGCACAGAAACAAGCTCAGGATTCTCATTGATTTACGGTTCGAGTGGGTTAAAATGGTAAATGGCTTTACCATCATTTTTTGTTTAATTGCATTCTATTTTGAAAGCATGTTTGAGTACAATAAATTTGGAATCATTGAACACAAAACAATCAAAAAACATCAACGTGCCTCTTCTTTCCCCCCTTCGGCTCCTCCCAGAGGGCTGCGGTACAATTATCGAACGTTGACCGGTCCGCTTGACGTCGGAATCATCAGTAAAATCAGTAAACTCGCCGACGACAAGAAACTTTTTCGAAGAGCGTTCACCAAAAGAGACAACATAACTGTTCACTCATACGTTAATCGTAAACTATAATCGACTAAAACCTGGAAAATGGGCTTCACGAGTGATAAACGTTGAATAATACACGTGGGCGCTGATAACCGACAATTTCAACACAATGACACGGCTGTTGAAGCAGTAAAGCAACAAGGAAATCTTGGCATCATTATTACTAAAAAAATCTCAAGAAAACAAAAAAGTTGAAAAAAACGTCAAAAATGTGACCAGGATCCTTGGTTTCATTGTAACAAACTCTGAATAGAAGTCAAAAAAGCATAATATAACAGTTCTATGCAGCGCTAGTCCAACCACACCCAGAATATGCAGCGTAACTCTGGTCTTGCACGCTACGACAAGACATTGTCAAATCTTCTAAATTCAGAGCAAACACACTATAAAGATTTTTGAAAATTTGCAAACTCAGCTACAAAAAGCTTATTCAGCAGCTTGCACTCATCTCCCTAGCACAAAGTATACTGGAAGAATGACTCATTGAGTCCTACGAGTATCTTAACGGCCTTCATGATATTACCCAGGAAGCGCTTTTTCGATAGAGACGATAACGTACTAACCAGAAATAAGAGGCAAAAACTAATCATAGAAAATTTCAAAACATCACGGATTCTAAACGTCTTTCAAGCTAAAATGGCCGAAACTTAAAACCAGCTGTCTCTACTCTAGGCTGAATGAGATTGGGTTAGGAGCCCAACGATGGACCAAAAAGCTCGTTCCTATTGCTGTGTTCTATTCTATTCCATTGCGTACCATGAGTCTAATTTATATGCTCCTTAAGTCATATTTCCTTTTACTGCGAGTCGTATCACTATTGTGAACCAAGAGGTAGTCGATAGTTGAGCACAGCTAGTCATCATATAATTGTGTATAGCGAGTCGTATTATTATTACGAACCATGAATCATATTTATGTGTACCGCAAAGCTATATTTAAGTGCACTGAAAGTTTCCTAACTATTGCATACCAGAAGACATGTGATAGTTGCATATCGCGAGTCATGTGAAATTTGTATTCAGCGAGTCGTATACTTATTACTTAACCACTAGCAACATTTAAGTGTACCGAGAATTATTTTACCATTCCCTACCTATAGACATGAAATCATTGAATCATGTTGGTCAGATAATTATTGCGTAATATGAGCGATAGTAAGGTAAAAGAGCCTCTTCCCACAATTCTCATCTAGACTTAAATTTCCCATGTGTGGTTGTATTAAACAATGTAATGAACATAGATATAAAGTTTCCCATTATTCTTTTTGGGATTACTAAATGCTCACGTTGCTTTAATTCTGTCCGACCACAACTTTTACGATTTGCCACAACGTTACTTGTTTGGTGTTCAACACGTTCCTTTAAATATAAAGCTCATTGTTTTTTGTCCTTTTTATCGCGATTTCTCTCACATTGAAAAGCCAGATACCATAGAGAAATTAAAACCTAAAATTATTCAGGAAATTAACAGGATAACTTCAAAAATGTGGAGTAAAATAACGTATAGCACATAAAAGAATACATTTTTATTTGAACAATAACTGGCATCACCTAGATCAGGGGTGTCCAAACTAGGGCCTGAAGGCCAGCTGCAGCCCGCGGCCTAATTTTTCTAAGCCCGCATGAAATTATGAAAATATAACTCAATATGGCCGTACAAGAAGATGGAGCCCAACCCAATTAATGGGTGCAGTTCACCATCTCGACACCAGATGGAGCCAGTCAACATATCTAGTCTCAACCCAAAATCGGTCCACTTCGACTATAAAAGCAAGTTTCAAACACAGAAGTTCTTGAATTGAGTGTTAATTCCTCGTATTGGTTTTGAAGTGCTCTGTTTTCGTAGGTGAGTCACCCTGCTCGCTCCTCTAGACCTTCTCCTTAAAATTCTCGTGAATTCTGTTTGAACCCCATAGACGATCCAAAAACACACTTTCTGTATTTTTGAGGTTAATTAGTATTAAGGTTTACTCCTCTAGCGGATTCTTGACCTTTTTGACTGGGTACTTCTCGAGTGAAATTTTAGAAAGCATCTTACAATATGTCAGATATTTTCATTCTTAAGTTGGTTCCGAACAGTATTATAAATTTATATTCACAACCGCAATAAAAAATAACTAATCGGCTAAATTTGCTTGCGAATAGATCTTAATATTTAATCACGGGAAGAAAATTAAATTACCTAGAAATTACTTGATATTTCCTGATAATTTTTGACATTTTCTATCATATAAAACTAGAAAGTTCGAATCACGGAACATTCTTAACACTTTGAGTCAGAGTGAAGGTGTAATTTAATTTTCATTTGAAGAAAAATATAACAAATTATAAATTATATAGTTTTTTATTTTTCCTTCTGTAATCAATTCACTGGTTTCAGAAACAAAAGTGATTTTTAGTAAATTCTTCTGTAGATACATAAAACCTTGCTGCATTTTGATATCCTCGAACTTATATAATTTTATATTTTGTTTTAATTATTCGTAAATTCTCTTTCTTTCTTCTTCTAAATATTCTACAAACTTTAACAAAACGAACAAATTCTCTTATTCTACAGACTTTTTAGCAGCATCTTCACCGTTATAAATTTCGAATATCGATCTGTCTCACATTTAATGTAACAACAGAAACAGTTGTTCATACCAGTTGTGTGTTCATAGAAGAGCTTGAATTTGAATCTGGACTACAAGAAGATATTGTCTGCAAAGTTTATTGAAAATCAGTATATATCACAAATGGACGTCTAATCATTTTTTGATTCTGTTTTTATTTCAAATTATCTTCATCAAACATATATTTCAGAGGAGTATGAACTGCACATTCATTTATATGACTACCTAAAAAATCTTATCTTCTTAACGTCCACCAAGCAATATAGGCAAACGAATTTTTTGTAATGATTATCGGTTTTAAAGAAAGGACTCAAAGATTTCATCAATATATAATTACTTCTATTCTCATTTGTTATAAACAATAATGGAACATCTTTATTTTTTATTTTTTTATCCTGAATGGACATCGTTCATTATTCTAATTTAAACTGTGAACGTTTTTTGATATATTATTGTATTCCTTTAATTTGCTGATATCTTTCATTTTTACTGGAAATTTTAAGTATACAAAATCCAATTTTTCTGTTTCTGCTTTCAATCTTTTCGTAATTGTTTGACTATTTTTTCAGCTCTGCAAAAATATCTTGCCACACATCATTTAAAACACTCATCATCATTAGTTTATATATTGATAAGTTCATATTTTAGATTTCGATAATTTTGCAGACAATTCAATGAAGCTAGACCCTTGAGTTGGATTAAAGTAGTACCTCGGTTTACGACCACAATCCGTCCCTGAAAGCTGGTCGTTTGAGGGCTATATTATCATAATAAAGCACTAAAATAACACAGTAACACGGATGCAACACGATAAAAACAGGCAACGTCCGACCGCAACAATGTCTCGAGCGCGACTGAGGTCGGGACTCGGGATGCCGCGTGGGTTCTTTGTCTTACTGTTCGTTATCCCAAAATTTGTTCGTTACCCTGGACAAACTTTTTGTGGAATTGTTGGTTGTTAACTGATTTTTTCGTTATACTAAGCGTTCGTTAACCGAGGTTCTCCTGTATATTCGACCATCTTTTTGTTAAAAGCTAATAACTTAGCAATCATCCAACCTGATGAATTTCTTGCATTGGCTTCAACTTTTTTGATGGTTTCGTGGTATAAGTTTTCGATGTCTATAAACTTATTCGATTCGTTGCTAAATTTTCCAGAGTTAAACCGTGCTTCACAGTATTCTTTTTTATTTTCAACTCTCACTTTATAGCACTGTACCTCTAGATTCAATTACACTTTCATATTATCAAACTTTTGTTCCTTAATAATCGACTTTACTTCCGTTGTGAAATTTTTGATGAAAAAACTTGGATTGATGATTGTTATTTCAGATAATATGTATTTTAAGCATTTGCCTTTTATAGACGTTTTGAGACCTTTGAATTGACATCCATAAATATTTCTACAGTGTTTCAAACATTTTTCATAGGTTTACTTATTCGTCACTTTTTTTGCACGTCTCACAATAATACTTAGGTTTATCGTCGGCCTATGGAACAGATATAACGTTTCGATTCCAGTTTTTTCTGTTTTAAAGTCTTCTCGTGTTTTTTTTCAAATTCCTTGATAGTGATGCGGCAAACATTGCAAAATACATTTAAGATTTTACTCATTTATATTGTTTTTATTTGAAGTCATTTTCATATTTGGAATTTAAAGTCGTCTATTTTTTATATGTCATTAGATTTTTTGTTCTTGAAACCATTTCTACTGTTACACCACGTACATGCATCCAATGATTTTGTATCTATAATTTTTATTATATTAAAGATTCAACTAATTTAAAAAAAACTAAAAAACCTGAAACGGATCTTATTAGACCGGTTGTGTTAGATCTCGACCCGTTTTCGCCTGTAAAGAACGGTGAGCTCTTTTACTGACGTGTTCGCTTTTCACAATCCAACGGTAACGTGATCTGCTGTTTTACATTACGTAGACTGTTGATTACTAATAACGCAGAAATCACACGTATCCACATTCAATTGAAAAAGTCGTTCTCTTCATATCCACTCATCTTAACAGGGTACGTTCATGGCCGCTCAATGTGACCCACAGATGACTTCAGATCAGAGTCCAGCCAGATTCCTGCTCTATAAGTGAACCCACCCAACTTGTGTGTTTCTTTGAAAAACTCGCAATTATTCTTGGGGGGTTTGAGCCCGTAGCTCAACCACGGAGAGTGTGAACGCTACCAATACGCTCCAGGTCACCGTACTATACTTTAGATTTTTTAGCTATTTCCGCTAACTTTTTCTAACTTTGAGAATATTTTAGTCGAATTCATATTAATTATACCTGCATGAAAGAATTATCTTGTTTAATTACATCGAATAATTATTTTTTTGTTTATAGCAGAGACTACTATAACCAGGACGTGCATCGCCATGTAGCTGACTACGGTAGCAGAGGCCATTGCATTCTTAGTAACATAACATTTTCTATCGGACAAATTGATCAAAAATTACTTCTTATTATCGGATAATAAGATTTTACAGTGAATTTTAAATAGTTTGAAGAACTGTAATGCTTTGAAATACCAATTTTAACAGGACTTAACATGTATTATTGTATGAGCTCAGTGGCCACTTTATAGCAAGCCGAGTTGCTGCAGTTTTAGATTTTACAAGTTGATTATAGGTAAAACTTTTCCAATGCAAACAACCAAACATGTAAACATTCACGCATATAAACAATCAAACATAGGAGCAAAAACCTACCAAACTGCAGCGATAAGTCAGCCAACCGGGCCTTCGTGACCGAGGTCTGAAAGACTTTATTCTTCTGCTAGTCTTTCTCTGAGGGGTTGACAGCAAATTGAATGAGTGTAGTAGTCGTCAGAACACTGCCTTTCTTTGGCTCGGACAGCTCCTTGACGTCTGCAAATGATGCCGTGTTTCATTGTCAAGACTGATCTTCTGGCCCTTTTCACTGATCCAGTTGTTGCGGATGCAGTTGTTTAGCAGATGTACTGTGTCAAAAAGGAGAAACCAGATACGCTCGTTGTCAAGACTATGCTTGGCTGTGGCACGGCAATTACCTAGTGATTACAACAGAAGTGGCCTTACAGTCTCGGTTGTTCACGGCCATGCCACTCAGCAACCCACCAGAAATTGAAACGGGCGAATCTGTACTTCATCTACCAAGAGAAACACATTCTTCTGTTGCAGTGTCTGGACTTTGTCAAATGTTTCCCTCAGCACCTGGTCCTTGTCAATAGATGAAGTGATGTACTGCAGCTTGCGTTTGCATGGCAGCACCAAAAAGTCTCTGAGCTGTCCATAATTACACTTCGGGTATGATTGAAGAGCAAAACAATCATTCATGGAAAACTGCTTCTGTGATAAAAGTTCCAACAGACGTCAAAAATACCAACTTCTTTTCCTTCTCGGTGTTGACATAGGCTGACGCGTGAGCTTGGAGGGTGACGACATTTTGGATCGTTTTGTCAAACGGGATATCATACATAGTTCATTGCCAAGCGCACAGTTTCGTGGGACTGCGTATACGATCTCACACCATTGTTGGGATGAAGTATCTTAAACAGTGGTACACTAATGCCTTTCTTGAACGCACTGAGCGTTAGTGAGGAACACAAAGTGGGCTTGTTTTCGAAAATCACAGACAGGCTGCACTCACTGAAGTTGCTGGTCATGGAAAAACACACAAGCCTTTCTTTCGATCTTGAAATAATCAAGTTCTTGTACTGCTTCTGCAGGTTACGTTCAGGTTTGAAAGCATCAAATGAAGTAATCTTATCCTTCTGAAGAAAATACCTCAGTTCTTGGTCTTCTACTTTCGCCGGGCAAGATGCAGGTTTTGGAGGTGGCAGACATGAAACAGGCACATCCATGATACTGGGAGGGATTTCACTTGTTCACACAACCCCACACTTGTTCGGCATTTTTAATACATATAATTAGTAATAAACTTTGTAAACAAACAGTATCCACTTATAAATGCAGCAATGTGCCACGAAGCACACAACAATGTCCGATTCAAGCCGAGCGACAGACTACGACATGTTCACACTATGACAGATAGAGGTTAACTGAACTCTGTGCACTGGCCTCCGTTACCGTAGTCAGCTACATGGTGATGCACGTCCTGGTTATAGTAGTCCTTGGTTTATAGGTACGTGAACATTTATTTAGAAAATTCAGATTTTATTCTCAATTCAATGTTAATTGTTAATTTCGACAAAATATAGAACAATTTTCTTGTGCGTTTACCATTAAAAGAAATAATTTTAAAATCGTTCTGATATTGTATATCCAATGTTAACATAGCTAAATTTTAAAGTATTGTTGAAGAAAAAAGGGAATGCAGGCTTTGGATCAAACTTGTGTCTGAATTGAGGCGACATGGATGTAAACTGGTTATGGAAGCCACGTCAGGTGGTGCGGCCTTGGTCAATAACTTGCGTGTGTGTGTGTGTATGCCAGTGTAAGGGTATGCTTAAATTGTAATGTCCGTACTTCATCTTTCTTGTTTGCGTTAGCCGTAATTGATATACAGAGGTAGAATCCCGTCCTCCTATTACAAGTGCATCTATATTGGAGCCTACTGGTAATAACTGAGAGAGCTGTCACTAGTGCTGTCTTTTGAGTTACTATCTTGAAATTTGAGAATATATTCTTAACACGTTTGTTGCGATTGCCTAGCTGGTATAAATCTTTACTTTGTACATACAGTCACTAGAAACTTTGAAAAAATTACAGAACCTAACCTGAGTGACCCACCGGTGGGTCGCATCGCAACAAACGTGTTAATATAAATTTTCTTTTTGAACTTCCTATAGCATTCTTTTGTTTTATTTAGGCACTATCAAATCTCACGACACTGAAGGTGAAGTCAAGAAACCAACTCGCTGGCTAACCCATCTTGTTACTATAATTTTACTCAAGAACCTAAACTCTGTAGATTCTCCTACACCTGGTGTGGAACGTCCGTTCAAGCTCTGTTGGTTTTGTTTATAGGCGAAAAGGCATTAGGCCTGCCATGCGTTTTGTAACATAAGTGTTCAGTTTTGTAATTAATTTTTGTATGAATCAAGTATGAATATGAACTTTCCAGATCGTCATTTTCCTATGGTAGGATAAGCGGCGATGATCCATGTTGGAATTGACATCGGGAGTTCAGTTACTTTACGTCGGATGTCTAGAGCTTTAAACAAACAATCAATATGAATGGTGAATTCCTTACAGCCAGCACTAGTGCTTTGGTGCTTGTGCGTGCAAGTGCACACTGCCGGTGAAGTCATTTCCTTTCATTATTTTAAGAGAGGACTCAATCAAGAATAGACTCGTAAGACCAGATCCACCAAATTCAGGGCCAGCGTGTTATTACAATATACTATTTATGCCATCTATTTTAAAAATGAAACAGTGGTATATGAAAAGAGCCTCCTGGCAAAATTCTAATAGGATTAAGTGAACCAAAAACAAATAAAAGGAATTGAAGTAATCTTGAACAGAATCTTGAACGTGTGGTAGGGTCTAGCCAATGCCTTCACGAAGTTCGAGTCCGATGTCGAGAAACTCTTAACCCAAAAAGCCACTACAACACTAACGTTTATTGGCCTTGAAGCCCGATTGCCACCAAAACTCAGAGCACAACGGTCCGTTCCCTGCAGGCAAATAGACAGTTAGAGTCGAGTGAAGTTAGCAGATGAACTCAAAGAGGAAATTACCTACCGTAACCAACATCTTAACGTGCAGGAAATCATGAAGCTTGGTTAACACACACACATCTTTAAAATAGAATTCGCAACTATTAATATGGCCAATCATGCTCTCCAACATGGAATTCTCTGCAAACACGTGAAAATAACCCCATCTCAAATTCAACAGAAGTTCATTGACATTTTAATCAGCTTCACCCGCTATAAAATGGAACAGCTTGCAATGAAATATTGCCCAACCCCCAACCTAACAATACGCTCCGAATGTACGGGAAATCATAGTTACAAAAACTGCACGTCCTAAACCAAACAATGCCTGAACTACCAAGGTTACCACTGAACAACGGCAATGAGCTATCCAACTAGAAAAACAGTTATTAAAAACAAAACCAAGCTACTTGAAGAAAAAGCAAAAGAAAAACATGAACAGACATACGCAAAAACATTAGAAATGACAGGAGGAGAAGCAAGTAGAATAGGCGAAAAATACTGCAGAAATCATGTCAGAGAACGATCTAGCCGCCTTGATCATTATTCTAGACTCACATGTTGCTAACATAATTACTCCTGGCTGTTACAACTCCTACATTAACAAAAGACTAAAAAGAAACAACATGCAACCTATTGAACTGCACACTAACCCCAACTCAAAAGAACTTTTCAATAACGATTTGTTGGTACACACAGTAAACGTAATACGGAAACTAAAAATGCGGTCGGAATCGGACACAAGCTCGGAATCACAAGACTCGGATACTCAAGAGGAAGATATGGAGGAGGAAGTGATCGAGGTGAGCGGAGGACAAGAGGAGGCACAAGCAATAGCGGTGAAACCTAAAGATAGTACATGGGCCTCAGATGTGAAGCCAAAGCCCGAGGGACTGCCACAACAACCAAATCCAGTCGAACAAGTAGACATACAACCGGCATACCGAAGTTCGATAGCTAACGAAAGGTGAAGTCTTAGCTCGTGTTCATGATTTACACATGAAATGGATTGCATTTTTTGAAAAAGAAAAGATTGAACGATTTTGTAATTATCTCAAATGTGATTTTTGAATGTCTAAACCGGAATATGTGACAGATATATTCTGTCATCCTAATACTGGTAACAGTAGCATACAAGGCCAAAATAAAAACGTACTCACCTCAACGAATAAATTGGTATCTCTCAAAAAGAAAAGTGATATTTGGAAAGTCAGAGTCGAAAAAGGTAAAACTGATATGTTCCCTACCATGCGTAGCTACTGCGAAAAGAAAATGATCCCTATTATAGTAAAACATTTGTCTGCACTCGGAGAAAGCATTAACCATTATTTTTCGTCATTGAACACAGGGAAGTACGACTGGATTCGAAATCTGTTCATGGATTTTCCTCGTAATGAAGAACTTAAATTACATGAAGAAAAAGAAATCGCAAGTATTTTAAGTGACCGCAGGTTGAAAATAAAACATTCTGCGATCCCTATCGATAGCTTTTGGAGTTCCACAAAAAAAATATCCAGTCTTATTAGATAAAGCTCTGGCAGTCCTCTTGCAATTTTTCCATTTCTTATCTGTGTGAATTAGGGTTCTCTATATTGTACAATATAGAAATAAAAATAGAGAAAGACTACGCTCCACTGAGGAAGAAATGCGAGTGTGCTTATCCCATTTACGCCCAAGCATTAAAAAGGTTGCAAAACAGAACCAAGCACACGTTTCACAATAATACCGGCAAGAGGAAACAACCAGCACTAAAAATTGTAAACCAAATTAAAAGGTAAGTTTTGTTATTTGCATTTAAAATTTTTCCCTCAAAAGCTTAGATCTTTTAAAAAATGTAGCCATAGTATAATAATTTTCCAAAGTTCACAGTACGTTTGCGGTATGTGTGCCCCGACTTTTTCAATTGTTGATAATTGTGCCGCTAGTTACAAAAGTTTGAGAAACACTGTATTAAAGAAATCACTACAACTGGTGAACCCCAGAGTGACCCAATGGAGAAATGAGCAATGGCGTGACAATGATGATACAGGCGGCACGAGCCATCACGCCAAGCGTACGTGCTTCTCCGCATACAAAGTTTTCAAATCTTCATCACTTCATTGAACACCAGCATCATCAGCTTCTCTTCGTGTACATCTCAGCCATAATTCACTGCTCCGCATCATCTCTTCGTCAGTGAAAACCTACGTGTATTCAACTCCGGCTCAGATGTCAACGTTACGATCTGACACAGCGCTCCTTTACACGCACCATACGCGATGTCTACACAAAGCTGCTACTGCTCTTTCAACGCACTATGTCGTCTTCCACGCAGGATACTCGGTTGCGTTAACTACAACTTCCTAATTAAGGAAGCGACCTTCTAACTAAGAAAGCATACAACCAACTAACATCATCGGATAGACGTTACTGGTAGTACCTTAGTACTTGAGTCGACGACGCACAATCGTCATGCGGTCAAGACAACGTTACGGTCAACTGATGAAGAAGCCCGAAATACCACGTACTTATCATCATGCTAACGTCACACAACAAATTTGAATTTTTACACCCTTTTCTTTCAAATATCAGCGGAGGGGCATCTGTAGTGATTCACGTGGCATGCACTACAAATGAACACAGCACAGAGAAGGGGCTAGCTTTTGTTAACCAATGAGAGAACAAAACCGGAAATGAATCCAGCAACGAAGCTAGGTTTCCATTACAAACGGAAGCACGACGTTGATCAGTGAGATGTCCTGCTCAGGCAGCAAGGCCCAGCTAACGGCCCTATATAAGGAGGCTGCAACGCTGTTACACACACTAACAAACGCAAACAAATTCAAACTTATAGCCGTCGGCCGCTGCAATAAATGCCAAGTGCACGTAGAAGACACCCCCCTCCTGTACGATAAATCAGGCAATATCTTGGGTCTCCGCCTCAGTAGCCAGGGATACACCTCTCACATCACACAGAGGAAAGCAATAGCACAAAATAACCTCTCTCGTTTATACCGTTTTAAACACATGCCCCCGGACACAAAAAGGAAGCTCTACCTGGCCTACGTACGATCAGCCCTCATCTACCCAGCCATCCCACTTCACACATTATCACTATCCTCCATCTCAAAACTACAAAGTGTACAAAACAAAGCAACACGATTCATCACAAACACAGAATGACACGACTTTAACACATCAGCTCAATTACACCGTGAAACCAAACTAACCCCCATCAACACCCTCTTACACGAACACACAAAAAAAATTTGGACTAACATTGAACAAATGCACCCACAACTATACCTACACCTCACATTCCCACAAGAAACTAGACAAATACCACACAGAGCTTTCCCAAGCTCGAAAACAAAAATACTCAGCCCCCCTCCAACGCCCAAATACACATGACACCTCACACCACCACACCTAGCATCAATTCCCCTCTAGACAACCCTTTATAAAGACCACCTACAAGAACAAACCCCAATGACAAACCCCCACCACTCAATACATGTGCGCAGAGCGCTCATTTCTATTCCCCTCCTAATATCCCCTCCGTTTCACCTCTTTACTTAGGTACACCCTGTGCCAAACTCTCTCTCAAATCTTTTCTATTGGTACCGACCACCACCACCTACACACACTCTCTACCAAGCACTTCCAAAGTCAACATCTCCACCAAAAACTCTTATCGCCAGATGAACTTAACTCACAGCCAACAACAGGGCTGTGCTATTGGGTTCGTCGACCGTCCCTTACTCCCTCAGGCGCTCACTCCAAGTAAGATAGAGGATAAAGATATTCAATGCCTGCTCGGAGATAAAAGATGTCTGAGGTTTGGGACTTAAGAGTGATTATTAGAGAAATCACTACAGTTTTCATTGCTGTCGGTGGATGGTGAGATGTAGTATTTCTATTTTTTCTGCAATTCGTTCAATTTGAAACTGTGTTTGCAGCTTTTGTTTGATGTAGATCATGAAGCCACTATCTTTGTAACAGGGCAAAGGTTTTGTGACGTTGTGGTAGACGTATCCTTTTAATGCAACCCCCTCAAGGAGATGCCCTCCATTCTGATTTAACCACGTTTCATACGTTTGTGATACGGTTGATGCAATGGCATGTACGAGTATTTCGTGTATTTCCAGCAGGACACTATTTACGTTGTCAATTAGTATCTTTGGATGTCCAATATTTTGGTCCGTATTTTCGTTTTCAATTTGTTTGCCTGGACCGGGTTTGTCGTTATGTTCACCGGCTGCCTAGGATGGTTGATTTTCGTTACTTACTAACGCACGATTAGATGGAGAGGACTGATTTCCATCGAGATATGGATTTGCTGCTCTTGCCTTCAATTCATTATCGTGTTGGTGGTGTATTAACACGGTTTTACTATAGTTCTTGTCAACATTACTTCCAGGCTGTTGAGACTTCTATGGCATTCTAAGTGTTTCTTGCAATTTCAAAGTTGTATGCTGCAGAAAAGAGTTTAAGTATTGTCGCCGTGTCTGGTGACATTGGGAGGGTTATGTGATCGTACGGTGTCCGTACAAGAACATGCTGTTATTGAACTTTGCGCTTTCTTAGCTCTTCGAGGAGCGTCTAATTCCGTATGAGGGGCATACAGAGGTCCGTATTTTGTTGTATATTTTCTACTTGCTGTTGATGCATTGAATTTAAATTCTTCTCTAAATTTATCTTCAATTAGTCAGTTAAATTTCGTATATTGTCAATGTAATTTTCTTGGTGGTGATGATTAACCATTTTACCTTTGTGAGGTGGTGTTCATTTGAAGATTGAGTTATATTGTCTGGATACTCCAAGCTTTTAAATCTTAGTGATAGTGCCGCAATTCAAGTTTTTCTTTTAAGTTCTTCTTCAAGCGTCGGAGGGGTGTTCTCGCAAGTAGTAGCAACAATTTGGCTAAGCGTGGAGATGATCAATAAACATCCCAGTCTAGCTTGTCCAGCTTCATTAAGATGAATGCCATCTTTTTGAAGAGATTATGAGATCCAATGTATTGGGATGTATGGTCGAAATAGATAACACCTTTTCCTGCACACATTTGGTTTACCATTTCATTTATCAGTCTAACCGGTAAATTTTGATTCATGTCCTATATTCGCAAGGAATGCTTGTTATGATAGCCTTAAGGTTTCAAATTGTCAAAGGAATTCATCTTGGGGCTGATTTTTTATTTCATGTGTTCCGCAAAGGATTAAAACTACGTCCTCATGCGTGCATCATAAGTCTTCTAGTAAACGGACAGCTTCAGTATCTCGAAACTTAGTGCGGCAGAGTGCCTTACGATCTATGTACTAACCCTGGCTTGAATTCTGTTTTCTCTCCTTGTATGATGCTATCCTCAAGGAGAAATGCCTTAAGTTTCCCGTTGATCTCTATTTCTGTAATATAATGATATATGTAACGGTAGGCAGAATTTAAGCCTTGGGCAAGGATTCATTATTACCCTGAATAGGTTTCCATAATAAACATTGAAAGCTATTTACCTCAATGAGGAGCTTGCATTTTAGATACTCGAGAGTATTAACCACGATGAGCTTAAATCTTAGATACTTGAGTATATTAACCTCACCTACCTTATATCCCAGATATTCAAGCCTAATTTTCTCAGTTTATCTCCTAGATACTCAGAAATACTTGCCTCACTAACGTTAATACACAATGATAGTAGGAAAACAAACGAAGCTTCTCCAAAGTCCCGTTCAACAAGTGGGCTTCCTTCCTTGAGCATCATCATTTTGAATTACCTTTTTTGTTGCATTATCACCATGTTTTGAGACTTCTAACTATTCTAATGAAATACTGGTAAGTTGATAACTGCGATGGTGCAACACTTACATGCTCCTAGTATTATGCCTAAAGCTGATCGTCCCAGTACTATCCCTAATTGCTAATGGTCGCACTATTTCGCCTACATATATCTGATGACCCTGTATTATCCCTAAATGTTAATGTTCCCAGTATTACGCCTAAAGCTGAGAATCCCAACATTATCCCTAAATGCTGATGTTCCCAGCAATGTACCCAAATGCTGATGGTCCCAGTATTGTGCCTAAATGCTGATGGTCCCGTTGTCACTAAATGCCAATGATGCCAGTACTGTGGCTAAATGCTGATGATCCCAGTATTGTACAACAAAGTATTACCCTTGCACTATCACATGGTTCATCACAATAAAGCACAAGCATCGAGTAAAAAATTGCTTTCCTGTAATGCAGGAGATATTATTGCGTTCACATTGTGCAGACAGTCAGCACTGCTACTTGGTACCAACACAGCAAAAAGTACAACTGTAAAGACTGTAGAACTTTATGGTGTACCTGTAAGTTTATTGCGCGTCAGAACTTTACGCCACACCTGAACTTTACGGCTCACCTTTGATTTTATGCGAGTCTGAACCTTACGCGTACCAGAACTTTACAGAACACCTGAACCTGATATTTACAGTAACTTTGCAGTACAATTAAAATCTAAAAAATTAGTAAAGAAGTCCTCATTTTAATTGATCGTAACATTTTTGTTTTAGTACTAACAAATTGTTTAGAAAAATACGGCAGTAAAAGTTACAAATCAATAAATCAATATAAAAATGCCTCAGTTTTTTACAATAGCAAATAAACGATTTTTTAATGACTGTGAACAGGAAGACCCTACTTTTACTGCTATACACAAACACTATTTCTATAATAATAGTAAATAGGCAGGTAGAGTTCAATGATCATATATGTAGTAGTAGTCACTGAAATTAGAGGCCAGAATGGGAAATTCAGCTATGCAAACTTGACAAAATATTTAGAATTACAGAATGTTTAATAGAAAAATCAACCATATATAAAACTGAATTATGAAATTTATTAATTTAATAGTCAAGTGCAATAAATCTCCAGAACCTTTTGAATATCAAATCTTGGAAATTCAAAATAAGTTTTTAAGAAATCGAAAAAAAAATCAACTGAGCTTCTCAAATGCGAAATAGTGAAAAGAAATCACCTGTTTGACTCCTCAGGTAGCTGACACATGAAAAACTACAACACACTTTCAATGAATCCTGGATTCCTATTCCTATTACAAACACATACTCGTACATAGAGATTTACTTGCGTACCACTACTGTACATCGCAACTACCCTAAGGCACGCGTATGTAAGCCCAGGGTTGCAAGAGCATATGTCCCTCCCAGTGTGCATAACTTATGATACTTGGAGTGAACGGAGCCAGAAAACTGTAAATTTCTCCATGAGTACAATATTATCGGTTTAAGTTACATATTATATGATGTTAACAATAAACAACGGTCTACTTTAAACGCGATCTTTGAACTCATACAACTCCCATATGTTCAAATAAATATCAGGCTGTCCGGAAAGTTCGTGCCGATTTTTAAGGGAAAGAAAAAGGTCAATAAATATTTGTTATTACATTTTTAATCAAGCAAATATGAACTATTTTGTTACACAATACGTCTCCATCTATCCTCTAACTTGATAATATCAGAACTGAGGTGTTTTTATGGCAAAGAATTCATCAAGGTATCGTTTTATGTCATCCAAAGAATTGAAATTTTTACCATTAAGACTATTCAGTAAAGACCTGAATAAGTGGAAATCTGAAGGGGCAATATCTGGTGAATATAGAGGGTGAGGTAACACATCCCAGTCGAATTGCAGCAATTTTTGACTGGTTTGGAAAAAAGCGTGCGGTCTTGCAGTAACATGTTGAAACACAGCACCTTTCCTAATGATCAATTCGGTACGTTTTTCTTGAATTGCTCCTTTTAACTCATCCAGTTGTGAGCAGTATTTTTTAGAATTAATTGTCTGGTTACTTGGGAGAAGCTCATAGTACAGAATTCCCTTCCAATCCCACCAGACACAAAGCATAACTTTTTTAGGGTGAAGATCCCTTTTGGGATTGCTAAGGGTGGCTCATGTCACTTACTCCAAGATCGCTTTCTCTAAACATTTCGATAGATAATCCATTTCTCATCCCCGGTCACAATATGCTGTAAAAAAGGCACAGGTTCATTCCGTTTATTAAGCAGATCACACATGGAAACGCGATCCAAAAGATTCCTCTCACTCAACTCATGTGGCACCAAAACATCGTAGCGATTCGTGAACCCAAGCTTGACTAGGTGCTCATGAACAGCGGATTTTGATAGGTTGAGGCTTTCTGCCAATTCTCGGGTTGTGGAATGTGGGTTATTCCCAATTAACCCATTAATGACGAGTGGTTCCATTTGGAAACAGTGGGGGAAAATGGATGCATAATTTAACTGTATGCTCAAATAAATATTTTAGTGGGTTTAATGGTTCAATACAAAGCTTGTACACGTTCTGACAACGTTTGGTTCTGCTGCGCCGGTTACTCCTTATTCAGTTGACCTTGGAAGATTGGAAGGAAATGGTGTCAGTATGATGGCTCGTCATCGTAGCGGAGAAAGGGAAGAAGTTCGTTCTAAAAAGATATTATTTTTAGGGTAGATACATATTTTTTATTGATAAAGAGTGTACTCATAATGATGTATATGGTATTACGTGATGTTATCTTCCTAAAGTCATTTATATCGTAAAATATTTAGTCTGGTTCCAAACAGTACCGCTCGGCAGTAGAGTAAGCATTCCGGGCATCTCATCTTTCCAGATGATAACTCTATGATATAGTTATGCATTGCTGTTCAAAAAGTTGTTTCTATTTAGAAATTATCCATTTGGAGGTTAAATATACAGTTTTTCTGTTATATATTTGTGAACCACTATCTTTAGAGCTGTTATGTGTATATAAACGAAAAGCTATAATATTATGAACTAAGTTGGACGATATACGATTTTTCATCCTGACTTACTCTTTTTTTCTTATTGTATTTTTGCAGATTATCGCTTGATGAAATACTTGACCTGTTGATGGACGAAGAGCATGAAGATGAAATATTTGCTATTGAGCCTCCCATAGAAATTGCAACAGCCGAAACAGACTGCAATTCAGATTGCTCAGATGACGCAGTCACTTGCAATCCCGATCACCTTCCGAGGAGAGTCCTTCTAGCAAACGTAATTACCGAATAAGATGAACAAAAAGTGAATATCGATCAGCCTACAACATCAAAAATTTTTTTACAGAGGAAGCGTCGGAAAGAAACTTATACATGGCATACGGATGTTGCTAACATTGTAGATACTGTTCCAGACTATGAAGCTGATACTTCAAATGTAGAAACAAAAACTATGGAGAGCATATTGGAACATATAAACCATTATTGGACAAACGAACGGCTTGACTACATTTGCCAACAAGGCAAGCTTTACGCTCAACAGAAATCCTTGCCACATGATTCTTTGACTCGAAATAATTTGCAAATTTTCTTTAGAATCCTCATTCTTTCAGGATATAATAAATTGCTTAACAGACGCTTATACTGGACTCAATTGGAGGACGTTCAAAACTTACTGGTCGTAAACTCGATGAGGAGAGATTCTTTCGAACAAATAATGCGATGTCTCCATTTTACTGATAATATGTTGATTGACGATGATAGGTTTTACAAAGTGCGGCCAATTTTCGAACATTTAAATGAAACCATAAAGATCAATAAGGCAGATGAATTTTTGAGTGTCGATGAGATAATGGTTCCGTACTATGGTCGACATGGCGATAAACAGTATATAAGAGGCAAGCCTGTGAGATTTGGGTATAAGCTATGGGGAGCAGGTAAATCTGATGGCACTATTCTCCACGTAGAGCTGTAGGGCCTCGGAAATATCGTAATTAACTTAGAATGATCAAGGAGTCGATACAAAAATATGAGGTATTTTAGAAATATTTTAGAGTTAATTTTTATACGTATTTCACATCATTTGAAAATAGTATTTTAAAGTTAAAAATTCAATCGTAGTTACAACTTCAAATTGTAACCCTCGTTTATAGAACACCATAGTCAACCACGAGCCTATAGGCTAAGTGCCCGTCAGTTTCCTCGCAACCGTTACCCAGTGAACAGCAATTTTATTTGCGCTTTCAATCTCTCTGACGGGTAAGTTTCTATTTACAATGTGTTAGAGAGTTTTGAATTTCACACACGTACTAGATATTCTTTGAACTTGTCTTTTTGCTGAGCCTAGATGTTCCTCTGCAGGTTTAAGATTTCCTTTTTGAAGCAGTTTTGATACCATGCGTACTTGAGATTGTATGGCAAACATCTCATTTCATTGTGCTTATGTTTTCATTCAAGCGATTTGAATTGTGTTTGAAGTGTTCGTGCTTTGATTCGTGTTACTCTGAGATTTATAATTAATCCCAATATAGATCATTTTGGAATAACTATTGCATCAGCTATGAAATTCATTGTCTAATTTCGTCTCACTCAAGTCTCTACGTTCGGGTATTTTATGACGAGCATACCGAAAGGTCGACCAGCCATTTTGATACGGTTATTAAATTTCATAGCCTCGGGTAGAAGCTGCCTATCGATATCTCGTTTTGTGTTCCCTGTAGCAGCCACCTAATTAGGTACGATGCTTGAAGGTTTTACTCAACAGTTGTATTATAAATTTGCCTTGTGCTATTGATTTTTCTTGTTAAATTCTGTATTTATTTCGAGTTACTTATTGGTCTTTATTCGGGCAGGTTTCAGTTTCAGTTTCGGTCTCAATTCAGCATCAGTTCCACCTTCGGTTTTAAGGATTTCAAGTTCTCAGTTTTGGTCTTCAATCTCGGCCCCAGTTTCTGTTCTAATTTTGATCGTGTCCATGTATAAATCTGAAAGCTACGGAGACGATCGTATCACTTCCTCCGAAGAAGATCACCCACGAAATAATCTCTACCGAAAAATAACGCGTTCCCCAAAGTGGTAAAATAACACGTTCCCTAAAGTGGCCCGTTTCCTAAAGAGCCATACTGTGGATTTAACACAAAGATACCTGATCATGGGCTGGGGCATGGACCTAATGTTGTCATGGAGATGATAAACAAGGCACAATTGGCCCCAGGCGAACATGTTATATGTGACAATTATTTTGGTTCAATTGGGCTTCTCAAAGAACTTTCGAAGAAAAGAATAGCTCTTACAACGACCCTCCGAGAAGATCGGTTAGGAAAGGCCCCACTGAAGCCTCGAAACTCTAAGAACAAGGATAAGCATGGTTCTTTAGATGAAGCTTTCTCTGGAAGTGTTTCTGTGACCAAGTGAAAGGATAATAAAGTAGTAAGCGTAGGATCCAACAAACTAAGAGCAAATCCAATTCAGACTACAAGGAGATGGGACAGAATTGCCAGAAAATATACTCAAATTGATGTCCCTCATTCTGTACATGTTTATAATAAACATATGGGCGGTATAGATATATTTGATCAACAAGTGTCTGCATACCGCATCCGAATAAGGTCTAAGAAGTGGTGGTGGACATTATTCACATGGAGTCTCAATGCCCAAGTTGTGAATGCATGGTTTCAATACAGGAAAAAAGAGGCACACATAAGTCTGTTAGACTTTTCGAGAAAATTGGTAATATCTGTACTGAAATCGTATGGTGTGGAAAGAAAACAACCAGCGCCAAGATCGCACCCTTCTACTTCGATCCTAGATGAAGTAAGATATAACAACCAGCATGATTGGAGTGAAAAGGGTGATCAGAAGCACTGCAGATGCAGACAATGTGGACAACGCACTCATCACATTTGTAAAATGTCCAACCTTCCTGTTCATCCCGAATGCATGGAAGTATTCCATACTAAAGATTAGAATATATGCCAGTATATGTATTTATATATGAGTGGTTTATTAGCAGTTACGTATTGTCCATTATGATCCATCTTCATTTATTTTTTACTATTGGAAAAAATGTCATTCGAAGAAAATAGGAAATTTTCATATTTTTGTTATGTTAATACCGAGCGGTTCCATATGGAACCAAGTTATATTTTTTTGTTTCATTAATAAAAACAAATATTTGAACATATTTTTGGTTTATTACCATCACAAGTAACACTATTTTCATAAAAAAACGAAAAAAATTCCAGAAAATAATTTTCGTTATTAATGGGTTAAAGACTTGATTTAGTCGACATCTGTGGTGGATGGTCTGCCTGATCGTTCTTTATCAATAGGGCTACAATCTAAAGCTCGAAACTTCGCAAACCACTTCCGTACAGTTCTTTCGGATACAGAATCATTACCGTAAACTGCGCATAATTCTTTGGTTGCTTGTGAGGTATTTTTCCCTTTATGAAAAAAGAAAAGTATTAAGTGCCACAAATGAATCTTTTTGTTTTCCATTTTAAAGGGTTACAAAATTAACATAAGTTATAGGATCGTAAACCTTCTTCCATTAAAACATAGTTTAAACTGTTCTCTAAATGGAAGTGTAGTCAAATCCTATTCTCTAGACTCAAAGAAGTTCTAAAATAAGTCGAAAGATGAACTACTAAAAATCGGCACGAACTTTCCGGACAACCCAATATTTAAGGAACGTTATCCGCATCTTAATTCTCATGAGAGCACAGTTTGCAAGCCTACAAACTTAGCTCCCAGATTGATCGACTGGTGAGCGTACTCGCTCGCTATGAGCGAAGACCCGGCTTCGATACCCGTAGCCGCCGTGGTCTGTTTGTGCTTGATGATCAGCAGCTAGAAATATTCAGTAGCTGCTACGCTGGACACTTGATGTAAGCCACACCTTCACCACGCTCATCGACACACCCTTACTAGCCTTCACTCCACGCTGCAGCTCAAAGGACGGGATCTCGCTTGAATCATTATTACTACTCCTAACATCTTGACATTCAAAATTTGAAAAAACAATAGATCTGCACTGTATACTCTATTGGAAATAGAGTTTCTATACAAGGTGTTGTTAAAATGTTTTGTATGGAGGGTGCAGCCAGATGACATTCGTGGTCTGCTAGGTGTTGATGAGATGCTTTATATAGAGCAGTATTTACCAATATTTTTTCTGTCATTTCCTCTTGCACCCAGTCCAGCTATCCAGATTTCCCCAATCATGTGTACTACGGAAAGAGTAGTCAAAACACACTGTGACTGTACTAATTTATATTTAAAATGTACCAACATAGTGATAAACATATAGAGACATAGTAAAGCAGATACAGAGCGATTAGTAACAACTAACCGTATAGCTTCAAGCATGAGAAAATACATCTGAGATTTTTTAGTACTAGTAGGCAATGCCTTTATTTTTTACCCAGATAGATTCAAATTTCCCAGTTTGAGACTGGTATAGAGAGTGCAGCTAGATGACATATTTGTCGTCCGCAATGTGTTGAGATCTTTGTATAGATAGTGTAGCCTGATGACACATTTGTAGTCTTCTAGATTCTGAGATGCTTTGATTAGATGGTGTAGCCAGACGACACATTTGTAGTCTGCTAGATGTTGATAAGACGCTTTGTATAGAGGGTGCAGCCAGATGACTTTTCACATTTCTAGGTTTAATAGATGAAAGCGCAATGCTGGCCCGTCCAACTCATATGTAATAACTGGAAAAACAAAACAAAATTGTGGAATATGAGCGCGTAATATACATTGAAGCAAAATAGAGTTTTCATTATTCACTCCATTTTGCTATGACCAAACTTACACAAGTGTCTGATCATTTATAGCCCCGTCCCCGTCAAACAATTTGTTTGTGTCCTTGCCTTAATGCTACAGCAATAAAACAGCTCAAGTTACGACTGTATAAAACATTCAGAAACCAAGACACGTGATAAATGATTCAAAATATTTGAGACAAATTAACAACTATTTTCAAGAGAAAAAGTCACCAACAAAACATGATTCTTCATATAAGAGCTACTGTTGCATAATTTTGGACCTTTATTCAATCAAAATTGGAGAGAATTTAACGTGTTATATTTTATAAGAAACAATGAACACATTAGTGAGACCATTTCTACACTGACGGAGACTCTGAGTTCGAGCTGGATGGGAGAGAGTCAGCTGCTGAAGGAGGTCTCTCCAATACGAAGTCGATCAATCCAAGTTTCTTGGCCTCTTCTGCGTCCATAAATTTATCGCGTTCCATCATTACCTCTGAAATTGAAAAAATTATTAACAATCGACTTAAATGTTCATAATGTACATTCCAAATTACTATGCCTGTAGAACAGCATTCCGCAAAATAAAATGAGCTCCAGAAAGTACAAGTTATAAGTTTGAATGCTGGATGGGACTAAAAGCTGGAGAAGTTTTCCAAACATTTGGATTAAGCTCCGTAGATGGGAAGAAACATGATTTGATAATCAAAAAGTTCGAATCATACTTTGAACCAAAATTGAATATAATCGACTTGAAACGATTATTGCAGAGAAAATGACACAAATCTAATGAAAATATAAACAAGTATTTGGGACCTAATAGTTTTGGATTGCAACTTTGATTCCAATTTGTAGGACGTATCGAAGATCAGTTCACTCCTGGCTTTCCAGACGAAACACTGACACAGAAGCTATACCATTCTAATATGTCCAATATTCATAATATACCTTGTAAAGTTGTGGAATATTTAAGGCCATCTTGCGATGTTAACCCTTTACCGACCAAGTGGACTATTCGGTCGCCTTTTACGGTTTTTGGGAGAATTGTTCTAATAATTAAACAGTGAGCAATATGAGGTTGCTACTAGGTTTGAACGCTTCGGCATGTTACAGCGTCAT
>VCRD01001039.1:0-10069 GCA_006783055.1 Trinorchestia longiramus | reverse complement strand
TGGTGTGCTGAACTTTGAGTCTTATTTTTAATGGGCTTGACCAACTTAGATGCTTTAAGTTATGTTGACTATGATAACATCAGTACAGAGGAGTATTTTTATGTATTGATAAGATCGTTCAAACTTATAATAATTTATTGAGTAGAACTTATATCAGAAAAATCAAGTATATTGAAGTTAGTGGATGAATTTCGACACAAGACTTTTTGGATTCAAAACTTAGCATACTGAACCGATTGATTCAAAATGGTTCAATAGAGAATTATTGAGAAAATTATAAGTCCCACTCCGGAAGTGTCTTATTACCCCGGTAATTAGCCGTTACTAGTGAGGAGACATTAAAGCTAGATTATGTGTCCAATACCGTTTCCTAAACCGAAGTCTACTAAGAGAAATTTTCCCAATACCCACGTAGGCGTAAAATACTTTTCGACACTTAGCATTGCTTTTGGTTCTTTTCAGATACCGATTGCAGCCATTTCGAAGGATTCAACAACTTTTTAGACACCGATTGATAGATACAGATTTAATCGTTATAACAATTTGGGTTAACATTGTCCTAGAAACTTATCAAAGAAAAATCATGGAATTGTTCAGAAATATATGTAGAATAGAATAAGGCAATAGAAACGTGCCATATGGCCATTCTTGGGTTAAAAATAGTGTCTTTGCGCTCTTGGAGGGAGGTTCTTGTAGAGGGGTTTAGAAGGGGTTTGTGTATCTAGACAACGTGTTGATATTTGGAGCCCCTGAAGTGGAGCACAGTGTTATACTAAATAATGTTATCAATAATTACGAAATCTGGCCTAAAATTAAACAAGGAAAAGTGCCTGTAGATGAAATTGATAGATTTTATGGGACACACGAAAGACTAGAGATATTGGAATAAAGCAAGATTTAGTAATTTGCATGGAAGTACTACACGCACTGAAAAATACAGACGATTTTCGTCCTATACTTGGAATGGCAAATATTTTCATTAGATAAGTTTTTCGTGCGCAGCCTTTACTGACTTCAGAGTACCTGAGACCAGCCAGGGATAAACATCTGTTTGCTCACTGTAACACTTCGGAGGTTGCGGGCCCCGGCTCGGCTAATCATGGGCAGGTCTCTGCGCACAAACCTCCCGGTTTGCTCTAGTCTATTGACATATCCTATTCTAACTTGGCTCTTATACGAAGTAATGACTACTATTTGAAGGAGAATACTATGAAAAATTTCAATGGAAGGCATGGTCAAAAGAGCTCTCTCCGTTGTCAGAGGGCCTAACAGTTAGAACTAGGCCACCAGGGGATAATATTTGAAGCAAGTTAACTGCGTTGGCGACGGCTGTGTGGCTACCGAACTCGTATTTGATCAGCAATAGGATGTTCCTAAAAGCCATCTCTAGAGGGACGGATAAAAACAAGGTCCCAGAAGAGAACGAGCCTGATAAAGAGCAACAACGTGCGTTGTAAAAGGAATGTGAAGAACGGTCTAGCAGCTCTACCTACACTTCACACATGAATCGGGGTCCTGAAATTCAGCGATCCAGATACGACACAGCTATTAAACCTATAGATCGGTATCAGCAAAAATAACAACCAATTTCTTTGTTCGAAATTGAAAAAAATATATTTTACCCTCTCTTAAGCGAGAACTAAAATAGGTACTCAGACATTCTATCTAGAAGATTAATTTCTTTAAGATTCATTTTTTTGGAGCTAGGCAGATGTACTGACGATGCTGTTCGTGCGTACCAACGTTGCATCCCGTTCCGTCGTTTTGTCTTCTAAAGATTTTCATTTTTCGGCTATTGTCTGGATGTCTGAAGCAAATGCCAATGTACGTTTATGCAATGAAGTCCTTCAAGAGCTTTGAAAAAGTTCATTCCATTCTTAGGAGATGTAGACTTAAATCCGAATGAGAATTTACAGAAAATTTTGAAAAAGCAACTTCACACGCGAAGAGCGACACTTTTTGAACTGCATACTAACCAAAGACGAATAGGCATAGATTTTAGAGAAATTCAATCAAGAATACGTTAAAGCATTCACGAAGCGTTTAAGAGTAGTGGTGGTGAATGAAGGCGATCCAACTTATCTCACTAAATTCATTTTTTCAAGCATTTAAAAAACTTTTTTCAGGCCTTATTTTAGTTATTATTACATACATAATATAAACTTGTTAAAATAAAGGACTTAGTTAGGTTTGTCTTAAAAAGTGTTGTTTTATTAGTCTCGCCATAATATTTTAACTAAAAATACTATCAAATCTAAGATTGAAGCAGTCTGAACACTTGTTTCACATTACTGAATGTACATTCAACCCTCAGATTCTTGATTAAATCTGTTCCAGAAACCAACTGCCGAACTGGACTATTCATATATTCAAACCATTTCATCCACAGAAATAACCCAACCTAGAGGACTTTCAAAGTTTAGGTAATGATGAAAAAAAGGTTCGGTATGAAACTCAATTTTCACTATAACTAGTAAGAATCGGTTGCTATGGCAGTAAATGAATATAGAAACTGTTCTCGAGGAACGGCAAGAGTTTCTGTATTCTGCTTACTTTAATGTAAAAAAGCCTCCATCTAAGAAATGTGATTAATGATGATTGTTTCTAATTACCGTCTCCTAGAGTCACAATATAATTGTACTAAAATCATGATCTCAAACTCATTTTCAACTCAAAAACATCATGGTAATTTAAGACTCTTACCTAATTTAGTTAGGGGTTGGCCAGTGTGCTTTACATAGATGTTGTTCAACCGTGACTTCAATCGCAAAATCTCTTCAGCCTGAATTTGGATGTCAGTAGCTTGACCCTGCGGAAAAAGGAGAATTTATAATTTTTTCTCACGGTGTACAAAAATGAAGACACCTCTTAAAAGAACTTTTGCTTGATGGCTTTCAACTGTAAAGTTTACTTTTTAATGATTGTTCCACATACATTAACCATAGAGTGTCACTCGAAATACGCTGAACTAGACATATTAGCAAGCCTTCTATGAATAGGGAACACTTTATCAGTATTTCAACAAAAACACATCAAACTGTACGTTCTGAACTGAATACATTGTTCATGTCACAGTTGTAGGAGCAAAATACTCGTTTATTGTTCATCGAAAACTACAGTACCTGTTGGGGTGAAAAGTATCTGCTACAGATAATCCAAAAACTCTTTAATGCAGTACTTTTAAAACAGTTATTTGAACAAATTGAACTAGTTTTTACACATTCCATGAAACGCAAACATATGATATACTTTTAAGATTTAACTTTCTGAACAGTCACTTCCTATATAAGCCTGAAATTCCTCTTGAATATTCAAATGCAACGGTTTGACATGAATATGAGTTTATATAAAAACATTTTATGAAACAATTGGGAAAAAATATTTAAATATGAGTAAAAGTAATAACACATTATTTCACACAAATGCATTTGTTTGCATACATCATAGTCTATTCTTCTAGTTATGCTTTTAAACTAATAAACATTTTCAAATTTTCTTTCATGAACTTGAAATATCAATTTCCATGAATTTTCCAACAGGTTGAAATCAGGAGACTGACTCAGCCTTTCAAGAACATTATCTCTATTATTCCTGAGTCTCTTGGAGAGTAATTCAGCACGTTGTCCTAATGAATTATGAAACTGTATCTAAGTTTTAACGATATGGCGCAACTGAGTCTACAACTTAGAATTTCACCAATTCAGAAAAATAAATCTATATTCAATTGTCCCATTGCACTGGTGCCGGAAGACAAAAAAAACACCCGTCCCATTACATTGACCCCTTCAAACCTGACAGTACGTTTGGCATTCTTCTGCCGGTAAGCAGTTTTTCCCCTATCCAAACGATGATTGAGGTTTCAAACAGTTAAATTTAGTATGATGAGGCCATATTGCTCAAAATAAAAGTTTAAAATTTTCTAACTCGTGGCCAACCCCAACTGAGTGTGAGCCTACGTGGTTAAGGGCTCTATGAATCGCCCCTATTCTCATTTAAATTCCAGTCTATTTACTTTTTTATTTCTTCTGGTGTGACAAATGCTATTTTCTAGCTCATCTGAACTATTTTTTATTTCAGAAGATTCGGTTATTCAGCGAGAGCAGCTATTTTGGGTACGCTTCGACTTCTACATGGTGTCCCAAAAAATGTACTCACTATTTGATTACCCTTACCAAGGGGGAGAATAATAGTTTTCTTTTATGACACTCAATTTTTCCTAAATTTAATGTTATTTTCTGTAATTGAACTCAGTAGAATTTTATATATGTCAAACACATAAATTAAAACAAAATACGTAACGAAATACACTATGAAAGCGTTAGAACATTTTTTGAGACACCCTGCATAAAGAACATTAAATTTTAGAAAATGACTCCTATCGTACATCCTAGCACATTAAATCCACAAATATTTTACGGTAGCCATAACTTTGTGTATCATTATAAAGACAATTTATGCATATCATGCGGCAATTCGTATCTAGTAAGCCTATATCATGCCAAAAAATTTCAAAATAGAAAAACTTAATCACCAGATACGCATGTGCGGCCCTGTACATTATAAATAGCACAGAATGTTGTCCTACTACTAGCATGCATAAACACCACTAACAGAAGCTCCTCCATGCGGCTGATGCGTCATGATCCGAGCATGAGGCCAGGTGTGCCTCATTCCAGGACTGCCAGCAGCGAGCAGTAAAGGTGCCTTGGAACACGCCTGACCGACGCACCATGTAGCTACAGGAGGCCGAACGTACTGCATTGTGTCATATATATCAAGGCCAGCCGTAACCACACCACCAGGGCTGTTGATGTAGAAAAGCATTGCAGTAACTACCACAGCACAGTAATAACTAGTAGGAGCGCTTGCAAATTAGCGAAATTTCAACGTCATGGAATTATGAGACGTCTCAGTGACGTACCTGCGTCAACCAATCATGACACACAAGTGGCCCTATTGGCTCACAAGTAAAGACCAACGGTCACTTTGTCAAATTAATGCTGATTTCAAAGCAATAAAAATCAATAGGAAACATCTTGAAACAATGGTCTAATGCTGGTGTGTCGGATTTGTTACTACCAAGGACTACTATACACAGGACGTGCATCGCCATATAGCTGACTGCGCTAGCGGAGGCCATTGTATTCTTAGTAACATAACATTTTCTATCGGACAAATTGATCATAAATTACTTCTTTCAAACAATAGAAGGGATAATAGAGTTTTACAGGGAATTTTAAACGGTTTAAAACACTGTAATGTTTTGAAATACCAATTTTAACCGGAATTAACATGTATTATTGTATGAGCTTAGTGGCCACTTTATTGAGAGCCGAGTTGCTGCAGTTTTAGACTTTAAAAATTGATTATAGTTAAACTTTTTCCAATACAAACAACCAAACATACAAACATTCACGCATATAAACAAACAGACATAGAAGCAAAAACTTACCAAAATGCAGCGATTAGTCAGCCAACCGAGCCTTCTTTACAGAGGTCTGAAGAAGAACTGCATTCTTCTGCTGGTCTTTCTCTAGGTTGTGGAGTCCATTCAATAGAACATTTGCCAGACGAAGGAACATCTTGGGAGAGTCAATGTCAATTCCACTGAAGCTGGCCAGTGTCGACAAGATCTTCAATAGTCTTTTCTGGCAGCAGGCACGGTGACGGGCTTCCTTGTTGAAATACAGTCCACATCTGACAAGATCAAAAGTGCACACATGTGGAGTCGTCAGAGAACCTTTAGACAATGTCTCGATAAAGTCCTTTTCGTCATTGGTCACAAGAGGTTCCTCTGCACTGAAGGACACATCATCTGCGCACTTCATCTCAAACCACCCAGCTACATAGGCCTCACTACACTCTTCTCTTACAGTCAGTGTCACATCTGCGGTGCACCTCTCAATATAGGCTGCATCCTCTAGGTCAATGGCAGTCCTCAAGCAGGTATGTTCCTTCGACTCACGCTGGACATCAATGGACTGGAGGTTTGTGGCAGCATATCTTGTGAGGCGATGCTTGCACGAGGAGAACACGTCCCCAGTGGTCATGAAAGAGTTTGCACCAGTTGATTGACGGTAGACTGAGAACTCTCCCTCAAGCCGGTCACTCTGGATCTCACGCAGCAGAACATACTGGAAGTCTGCGTTTCTGAACAAGTAGCGGCAAACGGCAAGCAGTCCCTGTGTAGTCTGCACCAGTACCTTCTTGGTGTCATGGGTAAGGCACTGGATTCGACTTGCTCCATGTCCTGAAGCAGCCTCCTGGAAAATCGTAAGGAAAGTTTGCAGGCTGGTTGACTGGGGATCCTGAACAGCTCGATATAGATCGTTCATGCGTTGGTCTTAACCCTTCGCAGACACATTCACTACATTCCACCAGTTGAGGATGATTTGGATGAACTTAGCAGTGTCACGGCATCCTCTGAGTTTTAATGAAACCACAACCTTGTCATTGAAAACCTTTAAGACATACTACACATTTTGTAGTTGAAGTCGTGAGGAATTGACAGCAAATTGAGTGAGTGTAGTAGTCGTCAGAATACTACCTTCCTCTGACTCGTATAGTTCCTTGACGTCTGCAAATGATGCTGTTGTTTCATTGTCAAGACTGATTTTCTGGCCCTTTTCACTGATCCAGTTGTTGCGGATGCACTTAAGCAGATGTACTGTGTCAAAAAGGATAAACCAGACACGCTCGTTGTCAAGAGGATGTTTGGCTGTGGCACTGCAATCACCCAGCCGATCAAACAGTTTACAATACTGCTGGTTCACCTTGTGGTTGTCTGTGATAGACCCGATGACACGTCCACCTGCCCTCTCAACAGCAGCTGCAGCCTCCTTCACACGCTCAAGCTGGTATGCTGCCGTCACCTTATGGACGAGTGTCATGGAAATCATCCGACTAGGTCCTTTGTGCAGCGACTTCATCATAACACACAGCATAGAAGTGGCCATGCAATCTCGGTTGTTCTCGGCCATGCCACTCAGCACCCCACCAGAAAATGAAACTGCTGGGCGAATCAGTACTTCATCTACCAAGAGAAACACATTCTTCTGCTGCAGTGTCTGGACTTTGTCAAATGTTTCCCTCAGCACCTGGTCCTTGTCAATAGATGGAGTGATGTACTGCAGCTTGCATTTGCATTGCAGCACCAAAAAGTCTCTGAACTGTTCATAATTACACTTCGGGTATGACTGAGAAGCAAAACAATCATTCATGGAAAACTGCTTCTGTAATAAAAGTGCCAACTGACGTGTCAAAAATTCCAACTTTTTCTCCTTCTCGGTGTCGACAGAGGCTGATGTGTGAGCTTGAAGAAGAGTGACAACATTTTCGTGTGCCAAGCGCACAGCTTCGTCGAACTGAGTATATGATCTCAAACCATTGTTGGGATAAAGTGTCTTAAACAATGGTACACTAATGCCATTCTTGAACGCACTGAGCGTTATTGGGGAACACAAAGTGGGCTTGTCTTCGACAATCACAGACAGGCTGCATTCACTGAAGTTATCAGTCATGAACAAACACACAAGCCTTTCTTTCGATATTGAAATAATCAAGTTCTTGTACTCCTTCTGCAGGTTACGTTCAGGTTTGAAAGCATCAAATGAAGTAATCTTATCCTTCTGAAGAAAATACCTCAGCTGTTATTCTATCACTTTCGCCGGGTGAGGTGTAAGTTTTGGAGAAGGCAGACATGAAGCAGGCACATTGAAGATACTGGGAGGGATTCCAGGTCGCATAGAACAACCACGCAATTTGAACAAAGGTGGGTCAGCACCCCAGTGTATCTCACAAATGAAAAACTCGTCTGGATTAACAACAAAATTTTCACGAGGTGGTAGAACATCAATCCACATCTGTCTCTCAGACTGCTCTTTCGGGAGGCGAAACTCACAGCGCCTGTTCTCCTTATTGTAATTACCCCGACAGTTGTCAACTCCACACTTGTTCGGCATTTTTATTACATATAATTTGCAATAAACTTTGTAAACAAACAGTATTCACTTAGAAATGCAGCAGAAATGCAGTGACAGACTACGACAATATTCGCACTGTGACGGATGGAAGATAACTGAGAGCGCATTGAACTGGCCTCAGCTTCCGTAGTCAGCTACATAGCTGTGCATGTCCTGGTTATAGTAGTCCTTGGCTACTACATGAATAAATATAATTTAGATAAGAATAACGAGATGTAATAAAGTGCAGAGATAGAATTAAACAATGCACATGAGCATAAAAACTTATTAGAAATATGTATTTATTTCTCTTTAATTTGATTATAGCTCCGCTTCCACCAATGAAATTCCATTTTCATTCTCACAATGATGTTATTGAATAAAATACTCTGGAATGCACTGAGTGCACTCAGTTCATACATAATAGAAGGTGCAAAAATAACTTCATCAGTCTTGATATTCGCTATGGGAATACAATCAATTAAAACCAAAAAATTATTATTTTCATATTACAGAGAAGTGTATCATTTTCTTGATGGAGTAACACAGATAGGAGTTTCAGCCCAACAAGTTGAATTCTGTCATTTTTCTATTATTTTCTATCAAACTACGTAACAGAAAAGTCATATGTACTTGTTCCATAAACGTTATTATTAAGTGAAGTTCATGAGTACAATATTAGACGGGCTTATTAATTTTGAAATTGAAGCTCCCAGGCCCACTTCGTTGTTCAAGTGTTAGATTGGTTAAACGTCACATGAGATTGTAGATTTCGTGGCCGAGTGGCTAGAGTACTGGGAGTAGGTTAACGAATTTTTAGCTGTGGAGGTTCGAATCCAGCCTTCAGGGTTTTTGTTTTGTATCATATCGGCATTTGTCGCCCGCCCCTCCAAAAACTTGACCAATCAGTGCCTAGTCTAATTTCACGTCATGGACGACGTCACCGCCTGAAAACCGTCGTTTGGGTGGTTATTGCAACCCCCTCATGTGCTCCTACTTTTCTTTATTGTACTGTGGTAACTACCCATTGAAAAAAACATCACTTTTATCCATAGATCAGCAAAATTAGGCGTAGATAATTCAGAGCCAGAAATTCATGAATATATCATAACTAATGAAACAGTGAGCATGAATAAACGACATGGGCTTTAAGGTCAAAACATTGCAATCAAGGTCATGATACAATATAAGAAAAAAGTTGGCTGAGAAGGACAGACAGGACAATGCATGAAATGCCAATTGCTAAATATATGTAATAATTTGGCACTTTAGCATGCACCTGAAGCCCAAAGAACACGGAAAAATTGCACGTCCAAAACTAAGAAAAGAATCGATTAGACACAATCAAATGCTATACGCTTAAAGATAGCAAATTTACAATAAACCCACAAAGAAAAACGAAAAATTAGTCATATAATGAATTCAAACCAAATGAGGGTTAATACCGCGTCTTTTTAATTACGCTAACCCTCGATTACTACAATTTATTTCTCTTTTCCTCTATACAGCATAGGTTTTTCAATTACGAAATTGGAGTTAAAAAAGACTGTACAGATGCATATTTTTGTCCATAAAATATACAAACTAATTTTCAATACTTTTTTGTTATTAACAATATGAAGATATATAGAATAGAATGGAATAAGGCAATTAATGAATAAAGTCCATTCGACACATTTAAAAAAAAAATTGAAAAAAATTGAAACAACAAATATCGAAACTAATATGAATAAAATGTTAAAACAACATGTGTCAATATCTTTAAACTTCTTAATGTCTTTTCAGGTGAGCTGCCTTCATTCACACAAGATAAGCAGGTAGGAAAGAATTGGCGAATATCGGAGAAGTGAGATGAAACAAAGCCTAGTTCTCGAGTTACCACTTTTAGCTAATGTGACAATATTTTTGAGTTCATGAAGTCTCACCAATGTTTAGTACGCAATACTTAGGTCATTACAATATCATTGAAGGTTCCTTATTCAATTCTACACCACTTAAAATTATCTGGGGTCTCTCACTACAATATAGTAGGGTGATGTGGGGGCAAGTCGTACTACTAGTGGCATTATATTTGCCAAAATTCAGGTTTCGATGTCAGAGCAACTGCA
>VCRD01001038.1:161594-176341 GCA_006783055.1 Trinorchestia longiramus | reverse complement strand
AACTTGGAACCAGCTGCCAGAAAACAGTTTCTGCTGGCACTGTGAACACATTCAAAAATCGTCTCGATAAATTTTGGATTACGAAAACCCGCAGTACTACATCCTACTAACTATGTCCCTAACTCCTTAAGGTTAATGTATGATTGAGATAAATGCTCGTGACATAAACGCCTGTGCGTGAGTGATGTGTACACACGACTAAATTGACTTACGTGGTTAAGGTGTACGTGCATGACTGATGGATTTACTTTAGACGGCATGGGACTTCGGTATTGAACCAAGAATGGGCCAAACGGCTCGTTCCTATTGCCTTATTCTATTCTATTCTAAATTAGGTATCGAAGACCCTCGTTCGCCAAGTCTCTTACACAGAACACCTGCCTGACCTACAAAAAAGGAAGAAAAATAGAAAAAAGCTACAACCTACTCGACTGAGGAGCTAGATCCACAACAGCCCCCTTCAAGTGATACAAATTTTACGATCAGTGGTAATGGTTACTACTGAAAAGTGCGAACTCCCTCGTACACTGAAGACAAGTACCGTCAGTAGGCCCCTTTTCTCGTGGCATGGACTTTAGGAGTCTTAAATATCTCCCGAGGAGCGCAAGTCTAAGATACGCTAGTGGACAATCTTCCGGTCAGCGCATTTCCTGCAGGATTTCCCAACCAAAACTATCATTGCAGCTGTTGTGACTGGACAATAAAAGAAAGACCCCCAAGTTCTTCTTAGTAGAACTCCTCCAGTTATGTATCACGAGGCAAAATTATTGACGAAAAATCATTAAAACCCGTGACTGAAATCAAGTATCTGTCCACTCAGACTTTAAGAAGCGCAATTTTCTAGAAATACTGTGCATATTCAGCACATAAAACAAATCTGCCTACCAGCACTGCAGAAATTAGAGTTGATCAAAGTCACGACTCATCTACCGAGGTAATAGCAAAAAAACGTTCAATAGAAATGAACGGTCCAAGTACTTTTTAACAATAGTTCAGATAACGTAATAGAGAAACAGCTCGGATAGAAGATGACAAAAATAGAGTACAGCGTACAACTGCAACACATTCATGTACGGAACAAAAAGATTAGCAAGCAAGTACATGCACGAAGTTACTTCATGAGTCAGCTTCATTAGAAAGTAGAGACAACGGTATTTTAAAATAAACTCTCAGCCAAGTAGCAAAAACTTTCTAGTTCGTTGTGTAATGGTTCTTCTACATTGTACAAAACTCTAGCACACTTTAAGCTTTGCTTTAGGTTCTTATCGTACGTGAAACATCGTTAGTTGACGTGTTAATTAGTTTTTTAAGCGTTCTGAATGAAAAACTTTGGGAAAACATGAAATTTTTATCAGCAATTTTTCACATGAGTTGATCACTGTTTAATAAATACGCTTCAACTGGGTAGACTATAATGAAACGACGTATCGGTAAATTAAATTTCTAAAGTGCATTATTCTTTTGACATGAAGCGCTGGAGGAAAAGTAAGAAAAAAATTCCCAATGAGTATCATACGCGTTTTCCACTGCCTGCAGTAATTGACAACTTTCACAGCAGGTCAAAAATATTTACTTTAAAACTACGCTTCGATATTAAAGTAATCGTAATCTCCAAATATTCTAATACTTGACGGTCACGTGAGAGTTACTGCATGAATTCTAATGATGCGATTTCGCCTAGCAAAGATCGAGTAAAGCTGCATTCGTCAAACGCTAAGACCTTCGAAAAAAATAATTTAAAATGCAAAATCAAATACACAGATAAACTAACCCCGTCAACGAATTTTCATTTCCTCGTCTTCTTAAAAAATGAGATGAAAGCTACAGAACTAACTTGTTCAAGATGCATATCCAATTTAATTTTCCTCTTCTTCTTAGCTGAAGCATCTCGGCTGTCATCATTATGGTCATCGTCTTCTTTTTTGGTATCCTCGCTCTCACTGAGTTCTTTTTTCCTTTTAGTTTTGTCCTTTTTATTCTTTTCTTTTTCCTCTCTTTCACGTTTCTTCTTGAGTTCCTTCGGTTTCAAATCTCTCTCTGTCACGGGTATCTTGCGGGCGCGGTGGAAGAACTTGTGAGTGAGAAGCCTGCAAAAAATAATTCTTTAAATGAACTCGAGGGTAAATAAGTACTTCTACGTATCAACACCGGATTACAAATATATCCTGGCTCATATGATAGAGTAGAACCATTACAGATAACTAGCACGGAGCGCATAGTCCCAGAAAAAAATGCATCACAAGCTAATAGTCACCATCCTGGACATCATATTCAATGTTGACAAATGTTCCATCACAGTATCTTTAAGGCGGTCCGCATCCTGAACCTTTGTGAACACTTGTACGTAGTTTTGGAAAAGTTTTGAATGTGAAAAGGTTTCTGGAAAAGTTTACTTTCAACAGAAAGGAGAGAATGAGGAGCCCCATTTAAAAGTTCAAGTCATTGAAACAATTCTTTAAAAATGAATGCTTTGATCATTTGCTCAACACTAGACAAGATGCCATACCAGACGACCCAACACAGAACCTTGTCCCTTTTAACACTTATTTCTAAATAAGAAAAACTTGAAATAACTTTCCTCTCGAAGAAAATGGGAAAGGTGACCACTGAAAGCAAGTTAGTTTTACACATGAAGCAAGAACTACTATACACAGGACGTGCACCGCCATATAGCTGACTGCGCTAGCGGAGGCCATTGCATTCTTAGTAACAGGACATTTTCTATCGGACAAATTGATCATAGATTACTTCTTTCAAGCAATAGAAGGGATAATAAGGTTTTACAGTGAATTTTAAATGGTTTAAAGCACTGTATTGCTGTGAAATACCAATTTTAACCGGAATTGACATGTATTATTGTATGAGCTTAGTGGCCACTTTATAGAAAGCCGAGTTGCTGCAGTTTTAGACTTTACAAATTCATTAGTTAAACTTTTTCCAATCCAAACAACCAAACATACAAACATTCACGCATATAAACAAACAGACATAGAAGCAAAAACCTACCAAAATGTAGCAATTAGTCAGCCAACCAGGCCTTCTTTACAGAGGTCTGAAGAAGGACTGCATACCACTGAAATCATCAGACTAGGTCCTTTGTGGAGCGACTTCATCATAACACACAGCATACAAGTGGCTTGCAGTCTCGGTTGTTCTCGGCCATGCAACTCAGCACCCCACTTGAAAATTAAACAGTTAAGCGAATCTGTACTTCATCTACCAAGAGAAACACATTCTTCTGCTGCAGTGTCTGGACTTTGTCAAATGTTTCCCTCAGCACCTGGTCTCTGTCAATAGATGAAGTGATGTACTGCAGCTTGCGTTTGCATGGCAGCACCAAAAAGTCTGAGCTGTTCATAGTTCCACTTTGGGTATGATTAAAAAGCAAAACAATAATCATTCATGGAAAACTACTTCTGTAATAAAAGTTCCAACTGACGTGTCAAAAATACCAACTTTTTCTCCTTCTCGGTGTCGACACAGGCTGATGCGTGAGCTTGAAGAAGAGTGACAACATTTTCGATCGTTTTGTCAAACGGGATGTCATAGTGCAGTGCCAAGCACACAGTTTCGTCGAACTAAGTATACGATCTCAAACCATTGTTGGGATGAAGTGTCTTGAACAGTGGTACACTAATGCCGTTCTTGAACGCACTGAGCGTTAGTGGGGAACACAAAGTGGGCTTGTTTTCGACAATCACAGACAGGCTGCATTCATTGAAGTTGTCGGTCACGAACAAACACACAAGCCTTTCTTTCGATCTGGAAATAATCAAGTTCTTGTACTGCTTCAGCAAGTTACGTTCAGGTTTGAAAGCATCAAATGAAGTAATCTTATCCTTCTGAAGAAAATACCTCAGTTATTGATTTTCCACTTTCGCCGGGCGAGGTGTAAGTTTTGGAGAAGGCAGGCATGAAGCAGGCACATTAAAGATACTGGGAGGGATTCCAGGTCGCATAGAACCACCACGCAATTTGATCAAAGGTGGGTCAGCACCCCAGTGTATCTCACAAATGAAAAACTTATCTGGATTAACAACAAAATTTTCACGAGGTGGTAAAACATCGAGCCACTTCTGTCTCTCAGACTGCTCTTTCGGGAGGCGAAACACGCAGCGCCTGTTCTCCTTATTGTAATTACCCCGACAGTTCACAATCCCACACTTGTTCGGCATTTTTAATACATATAATTAGCAATAAACTTTGAAAACAAACAGTATTCACTTAGAAATGCAGCGACAGACTACGACAATGTTCGCACTGTGACAGATAGGGGATAACTGACACTGGTTATAGTAGTCCTTGACATGAAGCTAAATTCAAATGGCTCGAGGAAAACTGTACTGGCTTCCTGTAAATCCCTGAAGTACTTAAGCTAAAAAAAATTAATGTTCTATTTGATATTCAATTACATCACACAGGTTGCAAGAAAACTCAGAAGCATCATTCATCCCACTTGCTACAGCCATGTTGCTCGCCGGCCCGGAAATATTGGGGTTCTAGGCGCACAACTCAATTGTACGCCAGGGAGGCAAGCATCACGGCAGGTAATTAATCCATTGATTAGAACAAATATTGATATATAGGGGTTGGACAAAATAATGAAAACACCTTGAAAAATCAAAAAATATATTTTAATATGGTGTGGGTCCACCTTTTTCGGTAATTACAGCCTCAATTCTCCGAAGTATTGATTCATGCAAATTGTGAATTGTTTCCAAAGGAATTTTTGCCCATTTTTCAGTTAAAACATACTCCAGTTCTTTTAATGACGATGGTGGCGGAAATCGACTTCTTACTTGAATCTCTAAAATCGACCATAAATGCTCAATAATGTTAAGGTATGGGGATTGTGGTGGCCAGATGTGATGCTCAACTTCATTAGAATGTTCCTCGTGCCATTCTTTAACAATTCTAGCTGTATGGATTGAGGCATCATCTTGAAAGATGACGTTCTCTTCCGGAAACAATTCTTGAACCATAGGATGAATTTGGTCGCCCAAAATTCCTAAATAGTCTCGGCTGTTAATTCTTCTACGAAGAGAAATCATTGGCCCGGCGGATTTCCAAGAAATAGCATCCCAGATCATCACAGCAACTCCGCCATGTTTTACGGTTGGGAGAAGGCAGTCTGGATTAAATGCGTCTTGCGGCTCTCTCCAAACGTATACTCGGCCGGAGGTCGGAAATAAGGTAAACGATGATTCGTCAGAGAAAATCACATTTTTCCACTGCTCGAGGGACCAATCCTGGAGGTTTCTACACCACTCTAAACCCTTTGAAACAGTCTTTGAGCGCAGAGGTTTTCTAATTGCAGCTCTTCCGTGGAATCCAGATTTGTGCAGCTCCCGACGAACAGTTTTTGTGGAAACTGGGTTCTGTAGGTGTTCATTGAGCTCTGCAGTGATTTTAGGAGCCGTGGTCTTGCAATCCTCACTAACAATTCGATTTAGAGTCCGACGGTCTCTCTCAGACAACTTCGACTTTCGGCCAGAC
Organism: Trinorchestia longiramus; assembly: GCA_006783055.1. Classification (NCBI taxonomy): domain Eukaryota; kingdom Metazoa; phylum Arthropoda; class Malacostraca; order Amphipoda; family Talitridae; genus Trinorchestia; species Trinorchestia longiramus. The sequence continues at coordinate 170,845 of VCRD01001038.1, read as the reverse complement.
GTGTGATTTGGAGGACGTTTTTCCTTCTCTTTCAAATTCAGTCATTACTTTTGAGACAGTACCTCCTGAAACGCAAAGCATTCGGGCAGTTTCTGTTACAATAGCGCCTGCCATACGAGTACCAACAATTTGGCCTCTTTGAAAATCCGAGAGGTCTGTCATTTTTATAAATTATAACCAACTATTTTTTAAATATCTGTAAAACCAGTTATTTTAAATAGAGATATGAAATAAAAAACATTATAATGTGTCAAGTTGTGATCGTTTAAAACGGTGTTTCTCAAAGTGGTCCTTACCGCCCCTCTAGAGGCGTTAAGGAAATGCAAGGGGGCGGTAGGAGGGTACGCCTGGAATGGAATATATATATACAGTATATATAATATACAGTAATATAATCATTAGAAGGCGGTGGAAAATCAAAGTGTTCTAAGGAGACGGTGATTGAAAAAACTTTGAGAAACACTGGTTTAAAACATGTTCAAAGATTATGATGCCAAAATGTTGGGTGTTTTCATTATTTTGTCCAACCCCTGCATATATTTAATTTAAATGTAATTACATTCGTAACGTCATTAAAAATGTTAAGAGTTTTTAGTTTTCGTGTTTGTTAACCAGTAATAAATCTTTGAATTAATTAAGAAATTATATTAGTCAGATTAAATGTAGCAGGGATATATTTTTCAACAAAAAATGCATGAAAATTTTATACTTGTTTATAGTAAAATTTGATATAAATTCATAAAAAAATGTTCTGCCTACTTTTGACGGTTCCTCCCTCCCCCTATCAATGCAACAAATAAGGTTTACTAAATTCGAACCAATATTTAGTTAGATTGCTATCATCAGAAGAGGAAGGCTGACCACGTCGAGGCACCCTGACCTGTCAAAACTGCCTACCGTCTGAAGGCACCCAGCTCTCACCTGTTGCAGTAAACTACTACACTCTGACGGTCAGTAAAGATTGCGTCCTTGCCTGTAGCCCACTGCGAGTCCAGGAGAACATCGACAGCCTTTGATGCTGTAAATCAAAGAATCATATTGGTATTTGATTATGGGAGTTTGACCATCACTGGATACACTGGAGGAGTCCAGTGACAGAAGCACGGAGCATCCCAGTGAGACAAACAACCGAGTGACGTAGTCAGATGAAGAATCAAGGCTCCGTCAATGACCGCTCATATAAAATGCTGTCTTTATCCATTTGAGAGAAAATGACAGGTATCAGTAGGAAAATGAAAGTTAAGGGCTACCCTAACTGTAAAACTAAAACCCATAAATGCCTCACACAAAGTGTCTCTGATTTTACTTAAGCTCACAACCCAAAGATACTAATTTCCCCAGACAAATACACTGAGTGAAGCTGAAGACTTTTACTTGACCCCAAACACCAAGACCTCCCCTCTCCCAAGACACATTGCAGGATAACCTCATTCAACATAAGCCCCCAGTGAAATGAGAATTTGATTAATTTTTAACAAAACATTTAAAACATGGACCATTAAAAACACATGCCACATTGTTCTGCACCACATGAAAATATTAGGAAATCACATTTAACTATCAATACACTCACAATGTTAAAAATTTCCAACATGTTAATTTCCATTTTTGAATTTTTGTACAATGATAAAGACAATTTCTTTGAATCCCATACAGCTGATATAATCAAGAATGAAGACCCATTTTGTTTTCTGGAAGTTGGATATTATAAGTATTTCTGTACTCCACAAGCCAATTTCATTGTGAGTGGACATCAGTATCATAAATTTTTACATGCCTATAATGCTGGTATTAATTTATTAGTAATATATCTCATTGAAATGCATTTTTTAATAAAAAAATCTTACACTAGATCATAAAAGGTATTTAACTATACATTAATAGTGAGTCACTGACAGGGATAAATTTTGAGACAATTTTAAACATTCCAATCCATAATGCATACACAGTTTTGATATAGTAAATGATGTAAGTACCTACACTAAACCTATCAAATAATTTCAGACAAATTATTTGTCAATTATAGGTTTCACAAACCAAAATAAATACTTGTAATCAAGCAGGAAATGGAACTAAAAAATTATGAACATACTTCCATACCAGAGTCCTCCATGAAGAATTTCTGATAGTTCTAAAGTTTTCAGCAAAAATAGCATTCTTTGTAAAAATTCAATAGTTCAAAATTTCCTCACAGAAACATTGTGAGAACTATATTTTAAAAAGACATCAAACATAGTCTAAAAATTCAATACAAAACCTATGCAAGTTAACAAAAAAATTAGATAATGAGAGCAATTGAAGTAAAATGGTTTATTTAGAGATTAACATGCAAGCCAGTTATTAATGAATCTAAAATTTTAACTACCTACATAAAACAAATACAGTGCAAAACAATTGTCAAGCATTTCAATGAAAAATAAAACAAACAAATGCTAAAATGGTTGTCATTAATAGATGAGCACAATATGTAACAAATCACACCACAGTATATGAAAAAATATGTATCATACATACCATAAAAATAGTCGACTTGATGATGAAGAAATTTTGTGCGCTTTGTTGGCGTGTATTTTTTCATGTAACTACCAATGGAATACTCTTGCTTCGTGGGCTGATCTTCAAAGGCTTTTGGAGCAACATCCTATAAAAAAAGCCTCCATTATGACAATGCAGTGCAATGGACCTTATCCAACAAAAAGGAAAGCAATTTAGAAAAATAAAGTTCAAGGGCAACATTAGAAAAGTACAGAATTGACTCATCAAAAAAGAAAACCATAGAACAAAAAACACAGCCTCTCCACAGAAGAGACTGAAGAAAATAAAAAATGAAGCTTAGATACTGGGATCTAAACATAGAATAATCGATGTCAGATTATTTTCACTCCATTATATGAATTCCCCAAATATATTTTGGCTCATTTTCAAACTTTTCTTTTCATGCTCAACTGAAGTAATGACTGATCATCACTCAGGAGCTCACAATTCAGCCAAGAGCTCACAATTCAGCCAAGAGCACACAACTCAGCCAAGAGCACACAACTCAGCCAAGAGCACACAATTCAACCAAGAGCACACAATTCAACCAAGAGCACACAATTCAACCAAGAGCACACAATTCAACCAAGAGCACACAATTCAACCAAGAGCACACAATTCAACCAAGAGCTCACAATCCATACCCAAGTTCACTATCCATTCAAGAGTTTGCTATCCATTCAAGAGTCTGCTATCCATTCAAGAGTTTGCTATCCATTCAAGAGTTCACTATCCAAGTATACAGTTCATTAAGTATTCCTAATTCTTGAACTTCTGCTCTAAAATGCTTTAGGAGATAAAAATTAGTCACTCAGGTGGCCTGAGATATACGAGTTTTAAATGAGCAAACATGAATAACTTTAACTTTGCTTCCTCCAAGATAGGCAGTACATAATACTGGCAACTTATTTCTCTGTTAACAATTCTGGGCTTCCAACATGGCTACCATCAAGTTGAGTCACTGCACTGCCTAGTATTCCATCAGGCTTCCAAGTGATAATCTTGTATTTCTTCTTCTAGCCTTATAACCTAAAGATATTTCAGGTGAAATAAATAGATGACAACTAAATGAATATCACACTCCTACCACAATTTTTAAACCTGCTTAACATCAACACCCATACTCTACATTAGCTAGTCTTGTCCACAGGAAAGAATTCGGCAAATAAAAGACTACATATTTGTAATGTCATAAAAACTACTAAGTAGAAAATTATACAAACTAGTGCAATGCCCGTTAATAATTTGTTCCCAAACGAATCAGTTTTCGGCTCGAGAAGAGAATCAGTTTTCTATCGGACGAACAACGTCTTTCTTGCTGTCGAAGTCTCGCTGCTTCTCTCGCACGGTTGGACATGTTTCTATCCTTGTTGGCCTTTTTTGCCTGAGTTTCATTCTGAAATATCCTCTATTATCTCTTTGAAGCTTTTCAAGAAAATCACAATTCTGAAAACAATAACTCAATTTCCAAAATCTTTGGCTTTATACTAAGTGGTAGTCAGGTTACTGGTCAAACTAATTTAAAACATCTCTTTTTGCATTATCAATTAAAAATATTGAAGCATCATGATGAATTTCAACAGAAAAAGGTGCAACGAAAATTTCTATTTGTAAAAATAAGCTGATTACGTATTCTGGATACCATAATGCAAGTGAAAGGGAATTGAATTGCCACAGAAAAATAATGCAATAGAATAATTTTTATTATTTCTTAAGCTTTATCCTTGTTGCTGTCAAAGCTATAGATTTGAAAAAGGGGTCACATGGACAGATGGGGCACTTATTATTATAATGATGATAGTGATGAATATTTGTGCATCACAGAAAGTTTTATATATCTGGGCCTGAAACTATAGCAGTTCTTCAAAAATAAACTCTACATATTCATGATGAATATCAAAGTATTTGAAACATATATTTAAGTGTACCAAATTTTCATTTCTTTTATTACCATTTGAGAATCTCTATAACATCACAAGGCACTCAAATGTTCCATGTTTGTCATTTAGTATAGGTTGGCATCTAAAATTAGAAAAAATTCTGTTGATATTTTACTTCACAAAAAATTTCAAGTTCCATGCCCATGAAAATTTCCTGAACCATTTTTGAAAGTTCAAAATTAATGCCAAACAAAGTAATGCCTGCATGCACTGAACATGGTATGGACAGGGTGAAATATGTTAATGAACTTCCTAACAATTAAGAAACATCTCAGTTTCTACTCCATGCAAGTCTGCCACTTACAAAAAGCTTACTTTTACATTTTATTTATGAAAAGCAATGATAATATAATCAGTAGATCAAACTAATAATGTAAATACAAAATGGAAACACTTGAAGATACTATTGTTCCTATTGATACAATAAGTCATGCCATGCTACAGCTGGCACAAGCTCTTTTATACAATGTAATTATATATGAACATTACAAAATGCATTTACATAAAAGTAGATATCAGGAAACCATGAGTTTGCTTTAACCTATAATAAATCTTATAATCACATTTCAGTAACTAATACAACAACCTTATTTTGACATTTAAATAATTCAGAAGCTAAGTGCATTACCATTTTTAAATTGAAAAATCATGTGTCTTGAAATTGCCTACCATCTTAACTTCCTAGTCACTCCAATTATTTCAAAGTAAATAACATTATATATGCATACATACAAGATTGAATATTTCTGATTAGAGAAATAACACAACACTTCTGGCAACATTGCACACACAAGTTGAATGTGTTAGTGGTCCTTCAGTAACAAATGAGTTAATTGGGTGAAAAAAAATACCTTGCCTTGAAATTTAAAGAGAAAATAATTAGAATGATAGCAGCCTAAATGCCTCAGTGTGTGACATACTTGGGCTTCAGAGAATGATGATTTCTGTTAAAGAAAAAAGTGTTCTGAATGGCAATACTCCAACTCCAGTGGTAGCCTAGCAGTCATGATTTGCACTAGATTTCTACTGCAGAACAAAGAAGTAAGATTTATTATACATATATAAACAAGTCTCTACTCATTTAACACTGCATTGTTGCATCATAACAGTGACCCTTCTCCATAAGCCTTGATTGTTTAGCATGGAAATCTAGTGCTAAATTAGTTGCTATACAGTTAACACTTGCATCAATAACCTAACTAATATTTCAGTAAATCACTGATTTGAACTCACTTCCATCTGAACTGCAAGAAAACATGAGAACAGCTTTCCATGGCAGGTAGGAAAACTTTAAGACATGTACACTGTTATAGTCTTTCCACCACTTCTTCCTTTTCAAACAAAATATCTCTAGCAATAAAATTATGATACAGCTGTTTATAGCATAACTAAATTTATATTTTATCAGTCAAGTATTTTATGCTTTTGTTTTATGAATTTTATGAATCCTACTACATTCAAAATAAACAATATATTTAAAAGTGGGTATTAGACTACAACATGTGCTTTGAAAAAATAAGCTGTTAAATATTTACTGTAGCTCTGTTGCCAGATGAAAACTTATTTTTATGAACTTTCATGAAATATTCTTTAATTGATTTTTTAAACAAATTCTTTCATCACTAGGCTAATTTTTTTAATTTACTAAGATTACATGTCCCTAGTCTGAGGTATAGGCCTAATCAAGGTTGTACATTATTTTTTCACTGTTGTAATTGTGCTTCAAAAACAGTACATACAAATAAAGGCATAAGAAATCTAAAAATATGTGTGAAAAAACTGGAAAACATTACTTGTTTATTTAATATTAAAGTTTATTTAGTATTAAAAATTGTACCAACATCTACAGAGGATAAATGGCAAACTATATGTCAAACTATTAACATATTTACAAGCTATATTTGTTCCAATTCTTGCTATTATAATACAAGCACATCATGGAACATGAAAAACACAGCATGCCCTGGTTCAATGACAGGAAAAATTTGCACATGATTTACAGAACTACTCTGTAGTAAAGAAGTAAATGTTTGCACAAAAATCTACCTAATGCATGTAACATTACTTTACTCAGAAACCTACTGAAGTGAAGATAAAACTACAACTGATTAATTTTACCTGAACAAGTTTAAGCTAAGAATATAAGTCTCCTAAAATTAAATTTTAGTATCTTGGCTTGCAATGTTAAGGTTACGTTCACTAGTCTAACTTGTTCACCCAAATTATGGAATTCTCCAAGGGTTGGTAATTTCGTTTTCTCTAGCTACTAGCACATATTAGGAATTATTCACTAATAATGTTCTGTAAACTCTCTATTTAAACAAGCTCAGAATAATACGTCGCATGCAATTTTAGTTATATGACGATGTGTGCTTTGGTGTGAAAGAATATTTAATCTAAAATGACAGCCATTTCATTTCAAGTCACATTCATTTGAACTACAACATTATGATTGCGTCACCTGTTCTTTTTTCTTCAATTTCTTTTGCGACATAGTTGCGGAAGAAGCAACGTCAGCTGGTAACCACAGTCACAACGCAAAATCTAGTTCACACTGCCGAGTGCCGCAGTCCATGGAATAATGGAATCTACGTCACGGTCAGACTTTACTTGCTTTCTTTTTCTTATGAGTCATACATGCGTAAAGAAAATATACGATTAAAATGCTTTTAAACAAATTATGTGATTTATGAAAGCATGAGTGGAAGCAATTTTCAACATATTGAAATCTCAATCCGGAATTTTATTTCTTTTAATTCAATAATTTAAGTACGACAGCGTAAATCTCCAAGCTGTCAAACGTACGAAAAGTGCCGTTAGAGGTCCAACGTGGACAAATTTACGGAAAATAATTAGTTTGTTTGGATTACTCGTATTATGATAGGTTATGGTAGCAACTTCCTATTAAATTTTAAGAACTCTGTAGCGAAAGCACAATTTTGTGCCATAGTTTTTCCATTGTATCCTGATGATGATGAGCTTGTCTCTACATTACGATGTCCCAACCAAAATTAATATTTGTGCTAATTTCCAAAGGACACTTAAACTATTTCTGTTTCGTAGCAAACTATAAGAATAGAAGTGATTTGATAAAGAGATGCTTTCAAAACTGTACGCTGACTTAGAAACAATTTAACACGCTTTTCGATTATTATCAGAGAGCGTTTTAGTTCTTTCTTCTATTTCGAATAATTATAACGCTTGTGTGCAATTTTTGGAATATATTATTTCTTTTCATACATACAAGAAATGACATAAATTAGGTCTCTGGTAAAACCATTCATACAATAATGAAACGGAACTGGGTTTGATGTAAACAAGTTACTTCTAGAGTTAAAATAAAAGAAATTACCACTATTGTAATATATAATGTACCCACCACTCTTTTAACAACTCACTAGATCAGTAGTTATTTCTATCATATCTTTAAAGAAATCGTTAAGCACAAATTGTAAGTTAAATTCTGAACATCTGTTTAAACTTCGATATCAAATGAGTACATGTCCCTTTCAAGGTCATTGTGTTCTAAAATTGAAACACAGGAGATCGATTTTTCTGTACTAGGCATTTCGACAATGTATTCGTCTTTCTACAATCAACATTCACTTGAAAAAATTTTTAGGACGCATTGAATTTGGTTACACCAAATTATTTTCCCCGTAATTCCGACGTAACAATATGAACACACGAGTCCCAGTCCCGACCTATCAAATTGGTTTGTGAAAATGAGAATTTGTATTAAAATTTACAAAATATTGCACATGGTGTGACGGCAACCCACGTATCACGTAGTTAAACCTAAAAACCGTGTCCTCGTGTATTCTCTACTTCTTTAATCATATAGAATAGAAACAGGAATAGAATAGATATTCCACTTTTTTGTCATGCTTGAGATTTTCAATGATAATGATACCAAGATCTCTTTATTGCTGTACTACTTCAATAGGCGTGTCGTTCATCGTATGTTGGAAATGGCGATTAATAGCATCAACATGCATGACTGAACATTTGTCAATGTTTAAGTTCATTTGCCAGGTTTTAGTCCATTGAAGTGGACAATGACGGTCTAACTAAAGTCATTCTGTCTCTTTCAGTGAACGCTCTGTGACAAAGTTTCGTGCCGTCCGCGATGTACGTATATCATCTGTATGTATCTACAAACCTTTTAGTTGTCTCAACGAAAATTTTCCTGTGAAATTATTCTTTTAATTTGAACCTGAAATAGCCCGAGCAAATTTGGCAGATACAGTACATGAAAATCTGCCAGATATAGTTCTTAGATGTCAGTCTATTTACAAATATTTTACTTAAAATGATGCAAAAATTTACGGTGACAGAACCAGAAATAAACCAGCGTTCCTAAAGAGTTAGGTTTTCTCTAGCCTTTGAATTTTAGAAAACGTTGGCGGACGGATTGAGCTCTACAGGGTCGTGCAGCTAAATTGGGTAATTCTTCTTCTGTAATTTCTAAACTATGACTAAATTCTTTTTTTACAGACAATCCTTATGCCCTTTGCTATAATATTTCAGATTAAGATCTAGCATATTTCGCTAAAATATGGTGGAATTAGCGCGAAGAATGACCATACGTATGTGAATTGAGACGCCCCGGGAACTCTGTTTCAGACATTATTAAGAGCACTGGCTATGCGAAATCGACTGTTTATCGAATTGTTTCTGCTTTTGATGCCGAGGGTAAGGTTCAGAGAAGTCGACACAGTCCCCGCAGTGATCGAAAGAGAACCAAAACATTCCTTGCCGGGCTGAAAAGGACGT
>VCRD01001038.1:140268-161462 GCA_006783055.1 Trinorchestia longiramus | reverse complement strand
GCCCAGCAGCTCCCCAGATCTGAATGTTTGTGACTATTGGCTGTTTGGCGTCATTGAGGAAAAGTCTAACGTAACTTCACATCCAAGTGTCAACTCTCTGAAGTCCGCCATTCGTCGGGCATTTCGTAATCTTGACCCCGAGGATGTAAAAAGGAGTTGTTCACGGTGTCGCTCGAGAATCTCCCAAATTATTGACGCAAAGGGTAGTCACATAGAATGATTTTGTTCTGTAGACAATAACGAACAAATAAATACAAGTAAAAATTACGTTTTATCATTATTTGCCTTTCAAAATAGCGAATTTTAAAAAAGTTATGTTAGTCCCAATTTAGCTGCACGACCCTGTATAAAAGAATACACCGTTGGAGGGGACCAGTTTGAAACTTAGCGGCCATCCACTACACAAAGTCTCAAAATGGATAAAAGAAGCGACGGAACTTGATAACCTTCTAGTACCTAGTTTTTAATTCATGCTCGCCCAGAAGAAAATATCAGCTACACAGCTGGAGTAAAACAGATTGACCACGAAATGGAAAAATTGGAATTACAGGGGCAATTTGTTGGTAGAATGTTTCCATTTCAGAGTGTATCTTATGCTTTATTTTCAGACGAGCACAAGGATTGCTGATAGTTAATGCGACGAGTAACTCCTTACTTCCATCTGTCAGCGTCAGTGTTGATATGATTCATGATCTTTGAAATGAAATTAGGTTTGATTAATAAACAAAGAATAGTTACGTTTCAATTCAGTTGGCCAAGACTTGGTAAATGAATATTGAAAAACTTTGCATGTATAAATACGAGGCGTGTAAGTGACGTTTTAAAATAATTAAAACATGGACGCTTTTCTGAGGCATTTTATTTTAACATGAAAACCTGTACTTTAATCTACTTTTATACATAATTTTCACCAATATTAATACAATTATCGTATCGTACAACCTGCTTTTGTATCCTCATAGAAAATTGCAGCCTGATTAGACAACCATTTCAACACGGTCGTTTTGTAACAATTGCATAAAGCAAACTTCCTGACACTTGAGGAAACTCATCACGTAACGTCAAACTCGTAAAGCGTCTGTTCTCTCTCACATTTTCATAAACTTTCTGCTTCAAATCGTCAGTAATGACTGAAGGTCGCCCACTTCGTTCATCATGCACATTCGTAAGGCCATCTTTGAAAGCTCTCACCCATTTCCGCACCATCCCATCGCTCTTGTTTTCTCCATACACATTACTGATCTATGAATTTCAAACGCTGTAAAAACACGAATCACAGCGCGTCATTCACAGTCGGTGTGATTCTCAAACGGAGGCATTTGAAAGACAAACGCACACAAGCCGAATGACGGTACGGGCGTCTGTGGGTTGCCAACAGAGAGCGGTACACAGCACGCATGCGTCTAATGCAGACAACGGCGTTGTAGCAGAGTTTTAAAACGGTACTTACTTTAAAAACGTGCCTGGGACTTCGGTATTGAACCAAGAATGGGCCAAACGGCTCGTTCCTATTGCCTTATTCTATTCTATTCATATCAGGTGAAGGTAAGATTGCAGTTTCAGAGCGAAGGTAATCATCATGCCTAGTCTTAAACTTTTAACAGCAACGGGGCTAAAATAAACGGATTGTATAAAACTACACGCACTCGAGAACTATTTTTGCATTTCTTTCTCTAAACCAGGTAAACTGTACGGCGGAACCAAAGTATTGACGCAAGAGCGCTGTTCTTGGCGCCTGCGATCGATAGCGAACTGATCACATAACCCGTAGGGGCCGTCATGAGAGGATACTTAGAAAAGAAGACAACTTTGAGAACGATTACAAAATTTATTTGTGTCGGACTTGAGATGAACAAAATGAAAGGTAAAGCTAATGTCTTCTTAGGTGGTCTTAGAAAATTAAATACAACTAAGAGATATTACTTGATTTGTTTAAAAAAGTATAATACACACGAACAAAGCAAAACCAGCGAATAATACACAAATACGCACATTAAAACATGATGTAACGTATTAAGTATTCAGAAAGAAATAATGCATTTTCTGAAACTTCCGCATACATACATTATACAACGATGCCTACAAGGGAAGCGTAACGAGTAATGCATTCAACGTCCACCACACAATCTCTCAGTTACACGACGCCAAGTCTAAGAGGAGCAAATGTTGGGACCGGATCAGTTCCAGAACGTTAATTTAAGAAAAGAGCAGAGGCATGGAATTTCTTTCGTTAAATTCAAGAAAAATATCCTAAGCTGGCAGGAAAGGTGATGTTTTTGGCATGCTGTACTGCTACGTTTTGCAAACGGCGTCTGATATTTAATGAAAAGTATTTCACAAAAGAACAATGCTGTACTGCTACGTTTTGCTAACGGCGTCTGATATTTAATGAAAAGTATTACACGAAAGAACAATCTCCCACTTTAGAAGCAGTTAGAAGTAACACGGTATAATGCTGTCGTATATACTGGGTTGTCTCAAATACGTTACATTAAAATTGAACATCATAAATACAGGTACAAAAGTATCAGAATTTATAACATGTCTTGAAATAAGTCAAATATGTTAACATTAGGAAACAGACGGTGCGGCACTGTAATCTTTTGCAGCTGACTCTGAAAAGAGGTGCTATTTCTATGAACAAAATTTTCTCGCTTAAGAGCATTAGAAATAAATCGATGATCATCTTAAAAGACTTTCATTTCCCAGTAGTATCTTGGAATGAACTCAAAGTCGATGATAAAAGAAATACAAGTTTGCGAATTGCTTCTTCGAACAGGAAACTGTAACACGACTCATGGTTTACTGAACTTTGTTTAAAAAAATGCATAACACATCTGCAGTACTGCTACGCATTCGGAAAACTGAAGTAGCTTAGGTGAGTTTTTAAAACCAATGACACAACCAGGCTATTCAGAAGTTAAAATCAATGAAAAATATATTCGAAAACATGACTTTTAACACTGCAATAATATATTCAAATATCTAATTTGAAATCACATACCGTCCAGTAGCATGGAAGCCCCAGGTGATCAACCACAGAAGTAGAGGCCAGGTATAGAGCCGCCGTACTTCTCTAAGGCAGACACTTTAGCGTGACTTGTCACACCACCATAATTGTTAGCAGAAGAAGGCCCTTATAAGACGGCATTGAGCTATCACATTACTGGAAATTCTCTTACTTATAAGCGCCGACACTTGTTTAAGTAAATACTGAAGAAATTTAAAAAGTTAATGTTTTTAATTAGAAAGTCTAAGCTTCCGAGAATCTGTCAGATTTAATTTGTTATAATTATAGAACACCACTAATCCACGTTAGATGATGGGCAGCTTGTAGAAATACGGAGCAACCTTTACTTAAATTTGGAGCAGTATCCTTCATGTAAACAAATTTAGAACGCGAAACAATAGACAAGGAACTAAAAAATACAATCACCTGAGCCATAATACATAACATGCCCCTATAACGTCTTCAGTTTCACGTAAAGCACTTCCGATGCCCTAAGGTTCAAGACCGCTCGTGAGCTAATGCCCAAAGCTTATCATAATGTCTTCATGAGAATTAATAATAAAAATTGTTTCTGAAGCTCATTACGTTAAAAAATGAAAAGATATTTAGTTGATGAATGCCAAATGTTGACTTCCTTGATGGATACCTTAAGTGTATTTATACCATGTCATTGTTCATCCACACAAATATTTCACAAATAAGTACGAGCAAGAATCATGAGCAATGTTTCAATGTTTTATTCACTCGTTCATGCACCTACAAAAGCAAGAAACAAAACTATAACAAATGAATTGGGGATAAATCCTTCGTAACCATAAAGATTAGTGAAACACAGAATACAAAGAGATGACGTGAACATCAAGAATGAGTGACAGTAAACATTATAGAAACTAACACATAGTTCATGAGCTGAATACAGTTCATCAGTCTTCCCGAGAGAATAATATACATGAAGACCGGAATCAAAGAAAAATGTCCGCAAGTTTCGCCGTACACCGGAGACAACGGTACAAACTTACAATTCTACAACAAGTTTAGAAAAAATACAACCCTTTTTAATTACAAGCATTATATACACTGTACAATCATTATAGATGGATTTGTTTGTAGCTCCTAGCTTGAGGTTCAAGAACCAATCACAGTTCTTGATTCCAGAAACACCAGTGCACACCCACATTAACCATGGGTGTTTTCAACAAAAATAAGCAAGTAAAACCATCATTTCTGACCCAATGCTCGATTTTATACAATTAATACAAACATCTGGACTATTCAGTGAGTAGCATAAACATAAAGCAACGTAAAAACGGCGTGTAGAATTAGTGCATTGAAGCCGTACAAAACAACTGATCAAATAAAAAGAGAAATGTCATAGCTAATTGCAATGAAGTAATGTATATCATTCATATAATTGATTAAAGATGACCAAATTTGGCAAGCAATTAATGATAAATTACGAATTCATTCAACGAATTACGGTCATCTGAGGTATAACATTAATGATTATGCCTTTACTAGGCCGTAGTCGCTCTCTTTCTCCTAGTCTTCTTGTCTTCGAGCTGATCGCTTTATTTACCTCTGGTGTCAACTGCCTCGGAGTAATTGTCAAAGAGACAATTTCGAAATTAAATATTGTCGGCAAAAGAAATCATTGATCTGAATCAATAAAGCACAATTAAATTTGAATTAAAAAACATTTAGAGCCAATTATCAATTCAAACGTGAAGGTCTACGTAACATTTAAGTCTAACTACATGTTTATGTTAAAAAAAAACTGTAGATATACGAACCCCAGATAATAAATGCAATAAAAACGCAATGAAATAACGGTTAAAAACTTGAATTCTACTGATGTTCAAAAAACGGTCGTTCAAAAATTTTTTTAGCTATAGAATACTCTGCATTTAACCATAAAAGAACGTTTACAGTCAGAGCAAAGTGGCATCAGGTGTTCAGTTTGCGTACCCTAATGAGACAAGTCTGACTTAATAATCCTTGATATTAGGTCATGGTACCCAACTCAATAACAGCTACTTCTTACCAAATGCTTGCGATTAATTTGTATTTCAAAATGGCTAGAATGGGCTAGTTTACAAACAGCATTGTCCAATTTTACAAATTGAATCAAATAAATGATTTGGAAATAGGTTTCGCTCAAAATCTTCTTTATCAAAGTCCCAATCATATTTTATCGCCTATAAAATCATGAAATCTTTTCCTATAACGAAGACGTTCAAAATTCCTCTATTCGAAACGTAAAGCATCACTTTAACATATTCAAAATCTATCACTTCATCTCAGATGTTAATTTCCCAACGGCAAGAGGCCACACAAACACTCACACCCGATACTTCAATTCGAGCGAAAAGGTTTCATAAAATTACGACTGGTGCCCTAAGGTACCTACGAGGAAAAGTGTGGAGAACTCGTACACTTAGAGGTATTGGTCACATTGATATAGTGCTCATTATTGTCATACATTGATGAAGCCTAGCTTAAAGTTCTACAAGAAAAAAGGTCGCAGACAAACATCACTATTTGCTCCGCAGCTAGACTCATGCACACATTTCCCTGTTGGATTCATACGAATATTTTGTACATTTGAGCGGCGTGTCATCAAAGGGCCAACATCGGACGCCTCGTGCACGAAGAGCGTCTCACATTGACGTTCAATAAAAGTCAAGAGTTATTGTAAATTAGGTACGAGAAAAATTAAAAAATTACACATTTCACTCATTGGTCTATCAGAAAATACTTTAGCCTGGAATAGACACATAGACACGCTTATTATACGAAAAACCCTTCAGATTGAACAGTAACATAGAGGAAACCATTGAAATTTTCTAATAAGAATGCTGAATTTTTTTAAAACATGAATGGCCCATTATAATTGATGCAACAACTTTACATTGATTAAAGAAAGGCCTTACACAACTGTTAATTCAATTTAAATTTCTGCGACAGAGAAAGTTACTTAGTAAGCTATCAAGGCGCAGATAAATAGAATTTGTGAATTCTTTTTTCTTTTGGGATTAAGGCAATACGATGTCGTTGCAACAGTATCCCGACATGGTAGCTTCTTGTTTGAACCAGTTAGTCAAATTACACAAGATTCCTTACAAAATAATGAGATGAGTAACCGAGTGCCCACTGGACACGTAAGCACCAGTTACGTCATGATGACGGCTTCTGCTCTAACCAGTTATGTTCAACTTTCAGATTCAATTCCTCTATTATGATGTTGTGAATCACATGCAGATTGAGGCAGCGATGGAACGAGATGTCTAGTTGTGTTGCCCCTCGTAAAAAATAAAGAATTCTTACGAATTCTACATATTTTGTACTTGAGAGTCGTAACACACGCTATAGTCGTGCAAGTTGATTCATTCTTCAGCAAGTACTACTAATAGCCCTTTCATGAACAACTTCCCAGGTTTGGGGTATCGAGAACTCTAAAAAACAAGATTTCCAGGATCTAATAAGTGAGAAAACCTTTAATTTAAATTCATCATCTCTATTTAAACAATCTATTGCGATAGGTAACCTGACTTTCGTAAGACGTAAAATTAGAAAAAAGCCACTTCATCGAATTTCAAAGACAGGACGTCCTTGAGTTTTCATTTCTGGAGGTTACTATATCTTTTCTAAACAACCTTTAATTTTTGCTCGAGTTTACCGGGCAAAGAAAGCTCTTACAGTCGCCAGAGCAAACAAATTCTTACGTGGAGAATGAAATCTCGAGGTATATATGTACTCTATTCCGCCAAAACAGTTGTCCCTCAGTAAAATGAAGCTCCTTTAAATTTCCTGAATCATCAGTGCACATGAATCCCGTAGATACAAAAATCGTTATTTTCGAACATACCAGATCTACTAGGAAAAGAAAGAGTGCATGTTACCCGAATATCATGCATATCGCTGAAATCAAAATATTACAAAATTTACGTGAGCTTGCGAAAATAGCTCTTGTAAGAAACAAGATTTTGCCACCACGACGTACGTCTCGCATTCATATGCGCATCAGGTAGGAGTTTTTATTTTTCCTCTACAAGGAAAATTATTTTTGTTTATAGAACGGACCCAGGGCCTGAAAATTTTCTAAAGCATACTTCTACGAACACTTTGGTGACTATTGAAACAGAAAAAAAGACATTTACTTTTCGATACGTAAGCGAATCAAGTAATTCGATCTTAGAAATCGTGACAATTTTAAAGAATCTATTATCTTTTTTGAACAAGAATGGTGTTCAAAATTACGCTGGTTTATCAGCTCGTAGAAAGATCAATCTTTTAACTCGACAAATCTTTTCGAGTTCAGAAATAGTGCTAAATAAATTCTTTCATTTGCAATTGCTTTGCATCAACTATAGGCAAAATCTCCTGGTCTTGTTGCCTTTTTATGCAGCGTGTGATCGTTCAGCTACTAACGTGAAAACTATAGGACACTTGAGCCAACGCTAGGTTCCGCACAGGGTATTAGCTTCATTACAATGATTAAAAAACTATCACACATGAGAAATTAATTTACTACGCATTCAAACAGTCTGCAAGGTGTACAAAGCACTGTTTGGAGTTCACAAATCCATTACATCGTCAGCCCTATGTGTAAGTCCTCAATACTGAGTAAAATGGTACACAAGAAATACAATTTAAAATAGGTAAAAATAAGGAAGCATTACTTCAAAATGATACGTTATCAATGAAGAGGTCATTGCTGCTAGCAGGTGCAAATCAAGAAAAATGTCCGTTTGTTGAATGTGAAAGGTCGAACCGATATGCTGCGAGTTACAGCCGCCACCACTACGTGGTTGTTATAGGCTCTGTTGCAGTCCACGAGGCCAGAAGACGCTCAGTTCCACTCTTCTTTAGCTATTCTAGAGGTGACCGACAAGGTGGACAGTCGTAAAGAAAAGAGCACCCGTACGGGAACTCATGCAGCAGTATTGTACCGTATCAGTCCCTTTGAAAGTGCAATATCAACAGAATTTAATAGTGAGTAGAACTTCAATAAAATTAATGTATGTAGATTACGGTAGTGATTTTACCCTATCGGTCACCAGGAAGACAGCTCATCACGTGTTCCGAATGACCAGACAAAACAATTGATCAAAATGAACGAGATGACAATGGTGTAGTTATTTTATCATCTGATAAATTATACTCGGTACGTACAAACATTCTACTAACAGTTTCCTAAGAACTTCACCACCCAACTACTTTTTGCAAGTCTCACATCGGAGTTAAACTCTTAGCTAATATTAAAGAAGCTATTATTGAGAGCTATAGGTCCCGATGGTGACGTTTTGTCTTTTGCAGTCATCTTAGATACGGTACAATCTGCATATAAGTGTAAATATCACATTTGGTTAGTTAGGCTCGTTATCTACCGTAGCTATTTAATTCCTACCAATGTTGGGTTATTTCTACGATAAACTGTAATTTGCACAGACAGCAATGCCTCATATTAACGTGCTCTTACTAATTAACAACAGATATATTACATTTCCAATGTACAAGAATCGTAACATTTAAAAATTCACGTTTGCTATAAAACAATATTCGTTAGTAGTAAAATTTAAAACTATTGAAATATTTAAATCTTAATCAGACATCTCCATTTTCATTATATAAGGAATTACGGAATCAATTTGAACATTACCAATAAGCCCAGCGAAGAAGAGCTCTTCCATAATCTGAAAGGGAAAAAAGAAAAGCATTAGTTCACTCATTCAGGATATTCTACTCAGTTTTTGGGTTCATAAATATCATGAATTCTAGGCAATTATTCAAGATTTCATTTTAAAAGACGAATTTTAAATGAGGGGCAATAGCATCATTCTTTACATCATTATTCAAAAATTGAACTGCAGTGCATAGCCTGCAATATTCTTCACGTAAAAATCTCGAGTAAAACAAGTTGAGTTGATGGTTACTTTTTCAGTTTTTTCAATTTCAGTTCAAGTTTTTTCAATTCTGAATTTGAACAATTCTTTGAAAGCTTCTTTTCCACAGATGCATTTGCCGTGATAGACATCGAGCGCTTATTTGTCCATGTAGTGATAGTGATAGCATTACTAGCAAGTAGTGTTGAGATTGACAAGGCGTGAAGTTTCGCAAACCTGGGGTTGAAGTTTTCTGACGGTGAGAAGCGCTAGAAGAAGTTGCGCTAGTCTATCGACCGCCTCGGGCTGACTTGAGCTTCCGACGACGTGCTGACGAAGCTCACAGGACGCTTTTCTCTGACCCCTAAGTACTGCGAGGCGCTCGCTGGGGCTTAAAGAGCCCGGGGAAACATGGTCCACTGAGAACAACACGAGAGCTTTGAGGTACGCATACTCGTGTTCGTCCAGCGACATGCTCGTCAGGGTGTTGACTAGCTCCTGTAGTCTAGCGATGTGCTCGTACACCTGAAATAAAGAAGTCTGCATAAAATAGAGAAAATTAGTTTCTACAAATTGATTCAAAGTGATCAATACGAGGTTTTCAACTGATTTCAATGCATTCTGAAACCAATCAACAGGGAAGGATTCACATTAAAATCAAACATTCGCAATATTATATACCTTCATTGAAACTATAACAAATTGTCAAGTTAGAACATTGGAAAAATTCTAAGGCTCAATCAATATTTAACTGACACATGAATTCCTTTACCTGTATAAATTAAACAGAAGAAAAATTTAATACCAGGATAAGATGTCAATGCTTTTATTTCATGATTTTAACTAATGAATGATCATCGGCTAAACTTTTGACAAGTTCACTAACTATCCGATATATTGGGAAAACTACCTCAATTACTAACTAGCCTCTGTAAAGCCTCTCAAGTTCGACAACTAAACTAATTAAATCAACTAATTAGATTATTTATACAATTACTCATTAACATTACCAAAACAAAAAACAAACATTACCATTTCGGCCCACAACACACTGTACTTCCACAAAATTGCAAGACAATCAACCTCTTCAAGTATGTTACAGATCCGCGTCAGTTAATAACCTAAATCCTTGGTATATCCTAGAGCAGGGGTTCCCAACTTGGGGTACATTTCACGTTAGCAATAAAATTGAAAAATATGTTTATATGTTATTTATTTCTATACATATATTTATGTATATACATCATTGAATATATATTTTTCAAATATTTTAAAATTCAAGGGTACATGCTTATCTGTCGAAATACTGAAGAGGTACATGGTGAGAGAGAGGTTGGGAATCCCTGTCCTAGAGTCATTAATATCTTACCTTGAGTAAACTAATTTTACCATCTCTGCCACTGAAGTTACCTAACCTCTTTATCTCAGCTTCTAGAGCTAGCCAACTTTTCTATTTCAGTCACTAGAATTAGCCGTCGCACTTGAGTTAGCTTACCTCCTTAAATCGGTCCTGAGATATTTTACTGGAGTCGAGCGCCTGTGCGAGGTGCTGGGAGATGGCAGAGAGGATCACTTCCAGAGACAGCGTCGCGCTGCACTGGGCAAGACCCAATGACAGAATTTCACTCCACGAGCCTCGCACCAGCTGGATTTGTAAGGCTGGGCTGCAAGTGCATCATTTACGTTCCAATATTATTCCAAGGGTTACTTTTTTTATCTTAATAACAATTCAAGTTTTTTCAGGAAGGGAAAAATTCACAAATAGCATTTCAAAGAAATGTGCAATCACCAGTACGATGAAATAACTAATTAGTAGTGTTCATCACACAGATGCAGATTCTGTGGGACATACAAGACTGGTGTTATTAAGAGTTTATCAGACTAGCAAGATTTTGAACTAAAATCCCTAATTTAATTTGAAACGGGTTCGCACATGAAGTATACGCGCAGTTTATTGTTTTGAACCCTCAATTCTAAGGTGTAACGAAATAAGGCCATGTTTGTATTTGAAGTAGTATTTAAAATATTTTCTAGTCTGACTCTATCTCGTTCTTTCTACTTTCTGACTCCTCTCACAAGTTGCCATGAGCAATACGAGGTTCTGTCGGTGTTGTGTTGCTGATGCGTCAAAATTACAGGGCCATTCTCAGTCTCGAAACAATTTTGGTCTCTAAGGCATATTTTCCCACCAAAATGAAAGACATGTCGCAGTCATCTAGCATGATTTGGAAGAACAATGAAACTGGGAATATAATCGATCTAAGGATTGATGACGTCAAAAATCTCCTATACTGCGTTTCCCTTACATAGCTGACATCTGAAACAGCTTATTCTTGTCGATGCAAAAACTGGAGACATTGTCCAAGTACGACTACACGCTTGTGCAGGAGAAAATGACTAAGATGCGCGCGATTCACAAGAGACAATTTAAAATATAGCTGTCAAAAGGATCTTTTAACTTTATGCCTATAGCTTGGATAATACAACTCGTTGTCATGGCGGTGAATAAATATTTATCAAGCATCGATATATTTTTTTTGGAAGTCGGTTCGCGTACTTAATATAATCTTATGTCGATGTATTGAAATATTGTTACACCCGTGATGATTTAGCTTTAGAATGT
This sequence comes from Trinorchestia longiramus, assembly GCA_006783055.1. NCBI lineage: Eukaryota > Metazoa > Arthropoda > Malacostraca > Amphipoda > Talitridae > Trinorchestia > Trinorchestia longiramus. The sequence continues at coordinate 149,947 of VCRD01001038.1, read as the reverse complement.
AGTGTCATTGCATTTCCCTTTCTTGGGAGGTCGTTGCTGGAATGAATCGTGAAAAGTAGTTCAATGCGATCATAAATAATTCATCTTTTTCCTGCGCACATTTAAACTGGACGTTCCTAGTTACCAAAAATCCCATAATTCATAATGAAAATTTATTAGCATTAGCTAAATCTGAATGAAATCACAATTCTGTTGTAAGTGTAAACATGAGCGTTAAATACCTTGGAATCAGTAGTGTTTAAATGTTTGCGATAGCAGGCAGTTTTGCTTAATCGTACAGATTGATCTCCAAAATATTACCGAAGAAGTACAACTAAAAAATTGTATCATTGCCATTATAAATAATTTTCACTCGTTACTTTCACTAAAGAATTTTTCACAAAACATTACACCGTTATTTACCTCGTTTCTGTCCCTTTATTCCTCGTTAGGGAAATCCCATAAGTTAAACAGGACTGCAAGTACAGATAATTACCTCAGAGACTGGAAAGCTGGGATATTCCTGCACCAATGGACTGATAAGAAGAGAAGTCTGGAGGCGCTCTCGCAGATATAATGAACATTGAGGAAGGAAGGCATAGGCGATGGTGCTGTTAAATTGAAGGGCACAAGAGATTCAGTGAGTAAAGGAGTCTGAAGGTCAACGTCAGCAGCACTATCACTGTTGAGCCGCGAGCTTGAGTATGCCGGAGAAGAAATATTAGGCTTCACTTCCACAGCTGAAGAAGTCGTCAACTGCATAGGCTCGGATTGTTCAGGCAAATGGCGAGGATCAGGACTGGACCGATCACAAGGTCCGTCTTGCTGGGCAGGGGAGCCATGTCTCTGTGATTCCTGCTGATGTGCATCTGAGGGCGTCAACTGGGGTTGGTCTTGTGGAGTCGTGGCCGACGATGGTGAAGTTTGGGTATCAGTATCCGTAGAGTCGTTATCGGAATTTGTGCCATTCATCTAATGGAAAAATAATTATTTTAAACATTTTCAGTGGACCGAGTATATAATTCAGATATTATTATGTTGGGAATAAGGTTTCAATTGAAATATAAGTAAAATGAAACAATTTCCTAACTCTGTCATGCAGAAAATATAAATAAACAACACCAGACATAGTAGAGTTTTAAACATCCAGTTAGTGAATATACAATGAAGAAGAAGAATGTTTGACAAGGTTACAAATGGACAAGGTACGAGAGCGAAGTATTAAGGAATCGAGAGTACTTAACTGTGAACAAACAAGTTCTGCGTATTTGGGTCTATAGCTCCTATGAAATTAATGTGCTTCATGCAGTCAAACATCACCTCCTATTATGGAAAGCCACGACACCTGGTATATTCTGCGTACACGAAGTACATTTTCCTCCGTATTCATACAATTTTCAAAGAAAAAAATTAACGAGTTTTTAAAATCAATCGTTTGCTCATAAAAGGCACTGATTTAAAAACAAGAATCAAAGAGTTGGTATCTCTACTCCGCTAAGTTTTTTTGCAATAAAATTTACTTGTCACTAGTAATATTGACAGTTCTCGCAAGTCTGGGGGGAAACTTTGGATTTAGCTGTTATTCTGCACCCCCGTCCCGCCGCGTGAATGCAATTCAACCACCGTAAGACGTTCATATATAAAAATTTATTTTCAAACAAAAATATACGTGAATTTTAGAGAAGCACGTTACATATCCATCAATTTAAACGCACCCTGTGCTCAGCAGTGCCTCCGTTGAGACGCGCAACGTCAGGTTTGGGTGACGGAGATCCGTCGCTGGGAGACTTGCGACGTTCAGATTCACTATTGCTGAAGTTCAAGGGCGGGAACTCTTCCTTTACTGTACTGTAGTCGGCGGGAGATGTCGGAGAGCCTGAAGGAAAAGAAGAGGTAGTTTAAATTAATATCGGTACGTAGTAATATGCTTGAAGTAACGCAAAATATTCATAAAATCGTGGCAAACGAAAGAAGAGGTTAAAGACCTCGAGGCAAAGCCAGTTCGTAACGCTCACATAGTGTTTTGGTCGTCTACATGAATCGAACAACATTACTCCTGTAAGCGATATCACATATCTATTAGTAGAATACTCAAATTAATCATACAGAAAGGAACTGATTTTTCAAACGAGATTGGAAATATAAAATTCCCATTTTATAAGCAGCATGAGTCAACGATTATATTCGACCCAGTTGTCGCCAGTATTTCCTGCTATGTAGTTTTAATTTCACGATCCTAAACGACAATTAAGACCTCACCGTTTTCTTTGATCCGATCAACAGGGTGAAACGCTCCCTCGAAAGCTCGAGCCATCTGCATCCTGAGTTCCTGCAGACTGTCTCTCGGATTGAGCTGCTGTTGTGCTTGTTTGGAGGCAGCGAGTGTGGACACGAGGGATGAGTTAATGGATGCAATGGAAGACAAAGATGATACAGTGACTGGCGACGGAGAATGGGATCCTCCAGACGTTACGTCCAAAGACGTCCCCATGGGTAGCATTGGAACTGGAGGAGAGTCGTCTTTGTCTCTGTCTAGTGGGCCCAAACTGCCCATATATGGTTTGCGTTCCGATTGCACAGCTGCGAATACAAGAAAACAATAGAGAACAAAAAATTAGAGCTGTTTTGCGTATTAAATTTAAAGGCTTATGAATATGATTAATCAAGTAGCTGACAATTTTATTTATCGAGATGAATAAAAATTGATTATAATGTCTACAAAATCATCTGACTAAATCACGTATTAAACATGTCACAAGGTGAATATAAATAAAAGGAACACGAGAATGCTAAACGTTAAATACTTGTTCGAGACATAAATTTAAAGTTCCAATAAATCTGAATAAAATTGTATATGCTTAAAATATAAAAATTGCGAGAAGAAATTTGAAGGCGATATTTATTGTTTTACAGATAAAACGTCAAGGCTTATCGCTATAATTCACATCAGCACAATCACAGCACACCCACGACGGGAAACACAACTAACTTATTCATTATCAGTGTTGTAGTTAATATTAATGCTTTATGATTAATGTTATTGTTGAAATAAACGAGTGTCTCTCCACAGCGTCGTGCACAGGGAAGTTAATTTAAAGGTTATTTATAATTCAACCAGACAGAGTGATAAGATCATTTACATTTTGTACATAATTTTTATACAAACTGACGCCCCCACACGACTTGCAATTCTTATTCAGACAATTCCGTCAGTTGTAATATTGTCCTGAAAAATGACAACCAATACTTTAATAGCCGCATTTCTGTAACCGATTTCAAATAGATGATTAATAGGAAGGATTTACAGTAGATTACACAGAGGTTGCAAAATGAACTCATCTGAGATAAAAACGGCACAATTGCTAAGGTGAAACGCTCTGTAGATCCATCCAAAGTACTGAAACCATTTCATCAGGAAACTTTAACCGGATATTTTGAGTGGCTGAAGAGCAAACGCATAAGGGATGTTGCAAGGGTGGGTGTTCACATCGAATGTGTGTGCAGAAGAACAAGTCGGGAGGAGGGAGGGGACCACAAGTTGGGCTCAACATGCGTCATTTACAGGCAAACAAAAAACAAAACAAAAGTGCAAAGGGTGCTGACGGGAATGTGCAAACGATTGAGCTCAAGTGCATGAAAACATCTACAATAAAACGCACTTCATATTTCTCTCTCGGCATAAAAGTCAACAAATACCACTGCTCGCTCGCTCGTCGCGAGTTCTAGCTGAATCCTGGAAATTCTTAATTATTTCACCTCAAATGGTGTACAAAATTCAGGAGAGAATTATGCAATCGATTTATCTGCTTACTGTATAGACTTTTTACAGAAGTAAAATTGCAACGTTAAATAACAAATATAGCTAGAAAAACGTTTCAGATAACTAAATTCTCAATGAACTACAACGATGTTTCCATGAGAAACATGGCCTTGACTTTTCCAGGGACAGGCAAGACTAAAAGTTATTCAGAACAAGGGCGAGGAGCAAGCAGATATTTTTTAGTGAGACGTACTAGGCTTGGCTGAGTGAGTCGCTTTTCTTGGCTTGACGTGACCGCTGAACAATAGACCATCGCTAGCTATTGCCGCATTCGTCACGGGACAGGATGTGAGTGAGAGGGAGAGAGAAAGAATATGATACACGGTTGGTACAGCAAGGGGTCACAACAATCTTGCATCAGCATTATCAGGGTTATTATTTTGATTAACATCTTGGAATAGTGAGAACACTGAATAATGCGAACATCAACTAAAACACACGAGCGAGTGAGGTGCACGAGTGCTTCCGTCAAATATGACGTCCCAGTTTAGCACCACAAATAATACAGTGCAACTCCTTCTTAGAAACTGTGCAATAAATTCTGCAAGTAGGGTGGAAAAATACCGAAGAATTGAACCCACTGAAGCTAAAGAAAGTAAACCAATAATTTTGAATATCAAACACAGACATTAAGATGAATGAAATTGCAAAAATCTTCCAAGAGGGAAACTTTATGCTAACTCGTCAATCGAGCAAAAAATATTAGCTTGCTACAAGTATTTACTTGCTCAATGGATATGTACCTCTTTTAACTCAAAGTAAAGTAGTTCTTACGGAGAGTCAAACTATTCAGAGATTATTCAAAGAGGAGACCGGATAGCAAAATACCAAAATTCAAACAGATGTTGGTAATGTAGAACATGTATTAAACTTCGATACCGGTCGAGTTGAAGAAGTTAGAATATTGAAACTATATAGAACTGTGACGGCCGTTGTAAGAAGGAGTCGCATCGCAGACCTCGTCTTTGAGAAGATGTTGCACATTTTAATATTAAAACGAAGACTTGTACAGTTGACCACACACAAAACACTTGCAGAGGATGAGTGCTGTGCTGATTGAATAATAGTTCAAAGCTGTGACAAAGATGAGTGCCCAAGTAATAAACAAATTACTTCTGACTGAAATAACAAGAATTATTTTCATTTTATACTCAAGCGTAAGCATAAACTGTAGTATTGAATGTAGTGATACTTAACAATGTACTTGGCAAACTCCTCTTTGTCAGTATCATAATTTCAATTGAGGTGAAACTATTATATATACACACACACACACACAAACATACTGCAGAAATGTAGCAAACTAAAATGTCATCAGAGATTCCACTTGCAACAAAAAATACAAAGTGGTAAATTAGACAACTGAAAATCAAACAAATAACTTTGAATAAGAACGAAAAAAGGAGCAGAATCTTCTGAGACAAAATATATTCAGCATTAATAACTAATATATTAATTTCAAATTACACGTGAATGTATTATGGCGAAAAAATGAAGATACAGAGCGACAAGTGTTAAAAAATAATGGAGCATGTAGTTGCATGGTGAGCCGACGATAATGACATGAAAACACAACTCCACTAGTAAGTTTAGTTCCAATTGTTAAGGATAATTAATATTTTAACATGAAAACATAACTCCACCCGTCAATTTAGTTCCAATTCGTAACGATAATGAATATTTTAACATGAAAATATAACTCCTTCAAAATCTAGTTCCAATTGGTGGGGATACGGTTTTGAATTAATAATTAGTAATAAAATTACAAATACCAGTTTATTTTGACTAGCAGAACATTTAAGAATTGCAAGTAGGTAGAAGAAAATTTTGCAGAGATAAGGCACACTAACAGCAGGTTGTGGCCTGTGAAAACAGATTTGAAACATTAGTTTGATGGCCGAAGCAGCAATTCATCAGTGCAAGTAGAAACCACGAAGGAGAAATGCCTTCAAGATTAAGTCTTCTTCATTTATAGCGAAGAGTTATTTATCTGATCGTTAGTTAACTTTTATAAATTGCGTACTAAGTAGAAGCTTGATGACTGATGTAATAACCGATAAATGTCGAGGTAGCAATCATAGATGACAAAAATTGAGATATTTAGAAATCGCCAAGTAGAATACTTTATACAAACAACAACCGGCTGATGGCTTGTTGAAAAATTCGTATCAAATAAAAAAGCATTAATTTCAGGCAAGCCGATGTTATAGGGAAGACAGTGTTATTGATCGGTTCATTGTAGACAAGCATTAAGGGATGTTTTTAAGGCAATTTTTAAAGTCACGCAAGAAACACTAAAAGCGTAATCAAAGCGATTCGCACGCGTGAATGAGTGGGAGTGAGCGTAAAAAAGGATCAGCCAGTGAGAAAGCAAAAAACAACAACAAAGAACACCACAAACTTTTGTACAAGTCCTTAGTATCTGTCTTACAATCGCTGCGCATGCCCATCTTGAGGCACTTCTGCAGTCGACAGTACTGGCATCGGTTGCGGTGATGCTTGGTAACCTCGCAGGATTTAGCGTTCCTGCAAGTGTAGCCGAGCTGCTTCCGAATGCTGCGCTTGAAGAAGCCTTTGCATCCTTCGCAACTGATAGCACCGTAGTGCCTGCCTGCTCACAAAAAAATCCTGAGTGAAACTCAAAGCACGTAATGAAAAAAACCAACACATTCCAAGAAATTGTTCCGAGAAAACTTCAACTAATCAATATGATATGTGTAACAAATATGCTTTCTTTACATTAAGGTTTACAAAACAGTAACAATGTTTGGGGGGAAAAATATGGATTGGTATATTAAATACCACGCTTCTTGAATAAATATTTGCGGGAAAATAAGGTCGATTAATGGATAAGGCCTGCTCAAGGCTTGTGAATCTCAGCCGTCGCTACGCGCCTATGTTGGAGGGCCATTATTGTATAATAGAAATAAGTATTGATGATCTACGTAACTAGTACTTCCCCTAGAAGGATACAGTTGGTACACAGTCAAGAAAACATTCTGGCATTAACATACGGGAAAAAATTGTTAACAATTTCTTTACCTTCGCTTCCTGTACTTTAAGTATAATACATGAGTTAAATTTTTCCCTATTTTTCCTTTGCACCAATTGTTTTCGATCAACGCTCAAAGTTGTAGGCACCAACTGTTCCAATCCGAGCTATGAGAGGCTCGTTATTAACCTCTTCAATAGTACATGTACTTGGCATTGGGATCGATTGGTGCCAATATGACAAGGCAACAATAGTAACAGGTGAAGCCAATTTTACTCGAATATATTGGTTATTTTCTAGGTAAAAAATCGAACTAATAACGCTTGAGCCTTCAATTGACACGAATTAACCTGGGTAACACAGGGTTCAATTAAATCAAAAAGAGAGGCAAGACCGGAAAAATATAAAACCGTACTACGATATTTTATTAAAACGAAGCCCAATCTTCTAATAACGATTTGCCCAAAGTGTCAACGTAGGAGTACTAGTCATAGTCCTATAAGTCAATGCAGATTTTAAACTGTCTTCACAATGGTCGTTCGGGCTATCTGGTGTAATGTAGAGTAGAGGAAGTTGAAACGGGAAAATTAGGAGCTTTCCTCTAGCAAGAAATGACATAATAAACTATAAATCTAGACGTAACCCGCCTAACTAAATTGAAATTACCAGCGTACATTGTTCGTAGTACGTACTGAAAAAGCAATAACGTCCAATACCTACGATTTTCAAGAACACATCAAGCTATGGAGAATTTAAACGCGAGAAATGTTAGACATCATAAAAGCAAAGGTGAAAAATAAGTTAAAATATGCAAAACTAGTTAGCAAAGGAAACAATGAAAAATAACAACAGAAAAACTGCCAAGCACACTGACCTGAAGCGCGATCTCCGCAGACGACACAGAGATCTAAGGACACGTTTTGGCCTGTTGTCCGTGACGTGTAGTTCACCCTAGAACAGTCACTCGAGTTGCCCCCAGCGGTGGGTGCGCTGTCGTTGCTTGTGTCATCGTTAAGAGCGTTGCTGGAGCTGAGGTGTTGTTGCTGCTGTTGTTGCTGCTGCTGGGAAGCTGTGAACGCGGCTGCCAAAGAGCCTCTGGATTCGAAGTTTTGGAACTCCTTGAAGCGGTCTAGCCACGCTGCAGCTCTGGAATTAAACAGTGCGTAGAAAGATGCTTTCAAGAAATAATACGCTTGAGATGATCGAAAGATGCGAGATCATTCGTGGGCATACAATCTTACTTGTAAATTATAATTAAACACTATCGACCTAGAAAATTGAGAGCAGACACAATGAAATACATGAGTAATACGAGCCAGTGACACAATTAGAAAGAGCAGTACGAGCTCGGGTAAAAAACCAGGGCTGCCGTTAACAGATTTCCACACTGACATTTGAAAAGCACCAATAAGTACAATGACCAAGAAAACGCATTAACCAAAAACTAAAACAGGGGCAATAGAAACAACAACTGAGAGTATCAGAATCATACGGAAGCAAATATGTACAACGAAGTTGAAGTCCAGAAATGAATATCTCAGCTGTGGCTAAAAATATATAATTGGGGACTTTAAAAACAGTTACAGCAAGAGCTGAGAGCAGCTGCAGCAAGAGCTGAGAGCAGCTGCACCAAGAGCTGAGAGCAGCTGCAGCAAGAGCTGAGAGCAGCTGCAGCAAGAGCTGAGAGCAGCTGCAGCAAGAGCTGAGAGCAGCTGCAGCAAGAGCTGAGAGCAGCTGCACCAAGAGCTGAGAGCAGCTGCAGCAAGAGCTGAGAGCAGCTGCACCAAGAGCTGAGAGCAGCTGCACCAAGAGCTGAGAGCAGCTGCAGCAAGAGCTGAGAGCAGCAGCACCAAGAGCTGAGAGCAGCAGCACCAAGAGCTGAGAGCAGCTGCACCAAGAGCTGAGAGCAGCTGCACCAAGAGCTGAGAGCAGCTGCACCAAGAGCTGAGAGCAGCTGCACCAAGAGCTGAGAGCAGCTGCACCAAGAGCTGAGAGCAGCTGCACCAAGAGCTGAGAGCAGCTGCACCAAGAGCTGAGAGCAGCTGCAGCAAGAGCTGAGAGCAGCTGCAGCAAGAGCTGAGAGCAGCTGCAGCAAGAGCTGAGAGCAGCTGCAGCAAGAGCTGAGAGCAGCTGCAGCAAGAGCCGAGAGCAGCTGCAGCAAGAGCCGAGAGCAGCTGCAGCAAGAGCCGAGAGCAGCTGCAGCAAGAGCTGAGAGCAGCTGCAGCAAGAGCTGAGAGCAGCTGCAGCAAGAGCTGAGAGCAGCTGCAGCAGTTGTGAAGAAGACTCGAGAGGAGAGAGCTAGCGAGGTCAGCTAGACGCTGAGGGCATCTCCTGCAGCGCCACTGACCGCTGCAGCGTCCCCTACGCTGCTGTAGGGGGCGGCTGAGGTCGGACAACAGTGCTAGCTCAGGTGTCATTTTTTCATCAAGACGATGAAGCACTCGACGACAGGTTGTGGTTTCAAATTCAGATTTAATTAAATAAAAGCCACGGATCTCTAACTGAAATTTTACCCAGATATTTATCTCGGTATTCCAAGCTACATGCATTTCCAGTCTTGAAATAAAGACTTAAAAGCAATAAGAGGCAACGAGGCATTCAGTGCAATATTCGCAAGCGAAGATGAAGAAAATGGAAACTTCTATCGTAAACTCTAAGAATATTTAAGGACTGGTATAATATTTTCAAATTATAAATGGAAACCATCAGACAACTTTTGGCTGATATTCGGATTTGTCCTTTGTAAAAATAGTTTTCACTGAACTGGTAAACAAGTTCGCAAGTATTGTTAGTATATACAGGTGGTGGACAAAATAATGGAAACACCTAATATTTTACCATCATAATCTTAGAACATAATTTAAACAATCAAAACTTGGCATATGTTC